>RJWM01010609.1:0-62787 GCA_004363535.1 Dasyprocta punctata
CTTTATTCTGCATGTGCTCCAGCACGTTGCTGAACAGAGGTGGTCCTAAAAGATACTGTGCGTGTTGCTTACCTTAAAGGGAAACACTATATAAGACATTTACTAAAACATTTGTAAATATTTATTTTTGAAAATGTACTTGCCAATTTCATTATGATGATTTAAAGATGATGGAATTTGTTTTTCTTGTGTCAAGTTTTCTCTTCCTTTGTCACTGGTTTTTAAAAGTTTTAAAATATAACAGAATTGATTTTCTCTTAGATTTATTCTGGTTGAGATTTCTAGAGCTTCTTAAATCTGTAGATTAATAGCTTTGATTATTTGTTGAAAATTCTTGGATAATGTTTCTTCTTGACTAATAAATTTTTGAAAATTGTTTTTTCCTCATTCTATATGTCTGTACACACACTGAAAGTCTGACTACATTATATTACAATTTCATCAAATGCTATTCATATTCATTCCTATATTTTCAAATTTTTTCTCTATTCTTTGATGATTTTTTTTTATTAGTTCAGTCACTCCTATCAACTGACCCTATTCTTTTAAAGCCATTTGTTCTGTTTCCACTTGAAGTAGTCTTTAAATTATGTTTTGTCTTGAATTTTTCTAATTATTATCTGACAGTCTCTGTAATAACATATAATTTCTTGAATTTATTAATCCAATCATTTTAAGTTAAGATTTCTTATTGTTCTCTGAAGATTTTTGGTCATGTGATATTGTCTTCTGGTATGCTTATAGATCTTTTTACTGACTGAGTAACATTTTATATGGAAAATTACAGGGATTATTTGATGCTATAAATAATGTTATCGTCTTTCATGAAGAATTTACTTTGACTCTAGTAGCAGTTAGTGTCAGGACACAAAACCTGTACCCAGCCAGTCCATGGAGGGATTCGATCCTGGGCTTCACTCATTAGGACAGTTTGTCTATGTCGCTTTCGCCCCTACTGAAATTCACCGCCCCCCCCCCCGCCCCCACGTAGTTGCCGCTAAAAGCCAGGTTTGTTCACCTACCCAGCAGGCCTGGAAAGTTATTTTCTGCCGCCTTCCACCTGGGCAGCTGAAGTTCCTATTCGAAGTCTCAGGGTCTCAGCTTCTGCTGCTTTTCTTTTAAGCCCTTAGTTAGTGCTTGCAAACTTTCCCAAATCTTGTGAATAAAAGAATTACAGAATGGCAGAATAGCTCTCCTCTTACATTTCCTCCAAGATACTGGCACTGCAAGCCCCTTCCCCTTGGTCTTAAAAGAGATAAGTAATGCTTCTGATAGTTTTAAATGGCATGTTTGCAGTGAACTTATCTACCTTCAGCACAAATAAAAATCATATTTTAATAGTGAAACAAATGTATGGTTTAGGGCCATGGCATTTGGTACTTCAAAACACAGCTGATCATTGTTATATTCCCCAGTGAGGGGTACGTGGTTGAAATTGCAGAGATTTCTGGGGGTGACTTCGGTCCTTCCCTTCTTACCGTCCTTCCAGCCTTGGTTTGTCTCAGCCAGTCAACTGATTTTAATCACTATCTCTAGTCTGATGAGTCTCAAATAATCACTCATAAATGAAATGTATCTCCTAAAATATTGACTCATAAATTTAAATGCCACTTAGGCACTGACGTTAGAAGGTTCCCAGTGTTTTATGCGGCCGTGTGTACAGCCGGCTTCCTCCTCCTGGTGCCCTGCCAGCGGGCGGCCTCGGTCCCTCCACTCCCGGCCGCGGGCCTGGCGGCGCCCTGGCGGCGCGGTGCAGCTGGCGATGGCGCTCGGCGCTCCTTCCGCCTTCGCCTCACGTTTGAACCTCGTTATTTTTAGAATTAATTCACTTTTCCCCATTCGCTTGATCACTGTTTTACCTATTTAGAACTTAAAATCAATGTTGAAATTGGTCCTTTTCCTTTTAGTTTAAAGGTATGTATAATTTCGGTGTTCCCCCCGCCAACAGTTTTTGAAAAATAAAAATAGGTCAGTGTCCATTTCTTGCTAAAAGCCTTCAGTAGTTTTCACAGTCTGCAGGACTGCGCCAAAACAGAACCTTTTATTTAGAAATTATGGTAAAGAAAAAGGGAGCGTCAAGAACTGAAGTTGTAGTTCTTGGTTCTAGCTGTGGGTTCGTCTCCTAGTGAGGAGAGGAATTATAACCTAGGAGAGCTCTGAAGGCGAAAGTGGAGGCTATTGAAGATGTAAATGTGCGGAAAGAAAGAACGCGTGTGCTGCCAAGGAGACCCCGACGCGGCTTCCTCCGGGCAGCCCTGAGCAGGAGCCGGCGCAGGGGAGCCCCGGAGCGCTGTGCGCGGCCGCCGTGTGGGTCAGCGGAAAGGGGCCCCGAGGCGAGCTCGCCGCGAGACACGGGAGCCTGGAGAACAGGGTAGAAAATCGGGACGGGGACGCGGACGATCCACCCGCACCGCAGCCAGGCTGACCGGAGATGGAGAGGGTGGGGAGAGCTTCGCCCAGGGGCAGGGGAGGAGCGTGGGAGCCCGAAGCGGGGATGCGGGCCCGGGAAGACAGGCGGGTAACTAACGCTAGAAATAAGCACTGGCAAGCACCGCCACGGCGGCAGTGCTGAATGAAGCTGAGACAGGAAGATCTCCCGGCACTGGGCAGGATCTTTGCTTCCCGCTTGAGGGGCAGACTGATGGTCACTCTCGTCTCTGCTTCTCCCTCCTGTCTTAACTCCAGGTTTTTTCCTTCTGTTCCGTGTTTCAAGGTAGACATTACGCAGGAGTTAACTGTACACTGTCTTCCGTGCATCCAGTTGCTGCTTTCGTTTTTGTTTTGCTCTGCTTTTACTTGTGCTTTCCGTTAGTTATCTGTGGGCCAGCTTACCCTTTCTTCAGCATTGTTTGGCTTAGAAAATCCACCATGAGACAGATGTATTCATCTCTTTATTATAAAGGGCAAGGCCATTAACGCAATGTTAAAAACGTCGCTGGCTGTCAGGCAGGCAGTACCAAAGGCTTTCACTGACGCTTTGTGGCCAAGGCTGGAACTACAGAATTTTTTTGAATGAGCTTCCTGAAACATTGATTTTATATCCATGATGTAACAAATAACAATCAGGTAATTGTTATCTTAAATATCTGTGTACGGATCTACATACTCAAAGATATGTATATTAACTAAACGACCAAGGAATTGCAAGCTATTTCATTAACTTATCTAAACTAATGCATCACTGCTTACTACAAGCTATTCTTGTTCATAAATAAGTAAAATTTTCTGTGGAAAGTACACGGCTGCTGTCTTTATTACCATACCAGAGCTACAGTATTTTTGAAAACTTGTGTTCGCTTTCACTATTTTACTGGTTAAAAAGTATATATTCAAAAATTAGACATTGGAATTATCCGTGAGCATTTCAATATTGTGTGAAAGGTTTTTGAAAAATCTGATCCTAGAAGTGACAGCTGTTTTCCAAAGGACTGAAGACCGCAAGCACGAGCGAGGCCGGAGCAGGGGATACCTGCACGCTGTGCGTGGGAACGCAAGTTGGTGCAGCCCCACGGAAAACCTTACAGAAATTCCCCAAAAAGTTAAAGCTAGAGCTTCCATCTGATCCACAGATTACCCCACTTCCAGATGTATGCCTGAAGGAATTAAATCAGCATTGTAAAAAGACACGTGCAGGGCTGGGGATGGAGCCGAGGGGTGCAGCGCCCGCTTACCAAGTGCGAGGCCCCGCGTTTGATTCCTGGCCCCAGAAAAGCAGAAAAAGGCAGACGAAGACATATCTGCGTTCTCTGTCCGTCGCAGCGCTGTGCTCACTGGTCGTGAAGCGGGAACAAAGCGACTGTCAACCAAGTAGTAGGAGAAGGATAGCATCGCATGTGACGAGGGAACACTCTTCAGCCCTAAGAAGAATGAAATCCTGTCATGTGAAATGTTATGGATGAAAATGAAGGTCGTTATGTTAAGTGAAAAAAACCCAGTCACAGAAAGACAAAACCAAATGATCACACGCGTGCGAAATCCAAGGTGCTGATCTCGTCAATGGCGAGAGAAGGAGGGTGGGTATGAAGGACCCGCAGAGCCCAGAGGAGGGAGCGGGGATGCGCAGGTGACCAGTGGGTGCTAAGTCGCAATTAGGAGCAAAAAGTTCTGCTGAACAACTATACAGTGAGGTGACCATAGCTAATAATAGGTGCTGCCTATTTTAGAAAGCTAGAAGAAAGGGTTTAGCAAGTTTTCCCTACAAAGATGGGGCAAACTTTGAGATGATAGACATCTTTAACCTGAGTTTAACATTGCACAATGTATACATACATGGAAAGATCGCATTACACTGTAAATATATACACTCTTTACAGATTAATGTGTCAGTTAAAAATAAATTTAATTAGAGAAAGAAAACTGATGTAACCAAAAAAGATTTTAAGGAAAATTATTAGTGGTTAAAAAAAGTTTTGTTTTCAATTGTGGCCTCCCTTCTCAGAGAAAGTAATTTTCTAAACAATGGTAAAATATGCAGAACTTAAAATGTATCATCTTAACCATTTTTAATTGCGTGATTCAGTAACATTAAGTATATTCACATTGTTTGTAATTGTTGGTACCGTTCATCTCCAAAACTTTTTCCTGTTTTCCAAAGCTGAAACTCTTTGTCCACTAGAGAGTAGCATTCCCATTCCACCTTATCCTGATCTCCAGAAAAATCTATTCTATTTTTTAATCCTAACCATTCTGAGTGGCTCATATGAATGGAATCATGAGATCCTTGTTCTTTTGTGTCTGCCTTCTCTCCATCATCACGAAGGTGGTACGATTTTCTAATGTCAAAGCATTAAATGAATTTGAAAATCTTTAAAATACAATAGATATACTTGTCTTAGATCTTTTAAGGATTGGAGTAGTACAGTTTGTATTATAGATATAATGTGTATATATGCAAATTATATTCACTACATGTTTAATCAGCAGTGCAATCTCACCCACTCAGTTTACTTGTTCTTAATCAAGTAAGACCACCATAGATTAATAGCATACCATCTTAGTTTTTAACTTTTCTAAGAACTATTATAGTTTGAGAAAGTGACTGTCCACACTGAAACAAAATTTAATTTATTGTAAGTACAGATTTTAATGGAAAAGATCTGGTAGCCCATGAGGCATCACGTCAATTTCATCATGAACGTGCAGTATTCTGTGTGTGTAATACCTACATTTATTCTTTAGATGTTTCTATTGATGAATTATTAATTTTAACTTTGAGTTTTTTTATTTTGCAGAAAAAAGATAACACAAAATTTGTAACACAGTAATGGAACAATAGCAATAGTTAATACATTGCATAATATTATCTTTGAAGCAGTTACTTAGAGTACAAGATATGGGCATAAAAATTTTTCCAATCGATGTTAGCACAAAGCTTCCTTTTCAATGGATGAAGATGCACTACCACCATAACTGACATGCGTTTTTCCCCTTTTTGCTTCTGTCCTTTTCTATTCCCCCATCCTAGTTTCTTTTTTCTATAGAACAATTTCTTTGCATTTCATAACATCTATTGTACACTGAGACCCAATTTACTCTTTCAGTTTCTTATGCCAGGAAGGCAATATGAGGTTTACACATGTGAGTCTGATTTGTCTCACTTACGAGTATGGTCTCAAGTTGCATCCATTTACCTATAAAAGTCTCAAGTTTATCCTTCCTTATGACTGGATACCACTCCATTTTATAAAAATGTCACATCTTTTTTATACATTCCTTGGTTGGTGGGCATTTGGGTTGTTTCCAAGATTTAAGTGCTATACGTTGGGTTGCTATAAGAATGAGTGCACATATACTGCTGTGGTATGATGTTTTTAATTCCTCTGGGAAGAAACACATAAGGGGAAAAGGTGGGTCAGATTGGACTTCTAATCCTAGATTTTTGAGGAATCTTCATACTGATTTCTACAGTGGTTGCACCAGACTACTCTACCGCCAACAATGGGAAAAGGGCTCCTTTTTCCTCACAGCCTCTCCAGAATTTATGATTGATCGATTTCTTGATGGCAGCCAATTTTATTCTGGAATGACATGAAATCTCAGTGTTGTTTTAATTTACATGTCTTGAAAGAACAATGATGTTGAACATTTTTTCATATATTTATTTTCCATTTGTATTTCTTCATCTGAGAAGTGTGTGTTCATCTCAGAGGCTCAATTTTTAATTGAGTCATTGGATTTGGGGGGATTTGATTTTTCCAATTCTTTATATATTCAAGATAGAAGTCTTTTTTCTGAGGGACGATTGGCTAAATTTTTTTCCCACACTTTGTGTTGTGTTTTTACTCTATTGGTGATTTCTTTTGATGTGCAAAAGCTTTTACATAGAATGAATCTCAGTTTTTGATTCTTTGAAGTATTTCCCATGCAGTTCAGGTTTTCTTCATGAACTCTCTGCCTACACCTATATCTTCAAGATTTCTACCTGCTTTATCTTACAGTAGATTTAGTGTTTGTGTCATAATTTTAGACGTTTGATCCATTCTGGGTGAGGGATATGGGTGTAGTTTTAGTCTTCTGTACGTAGAGAACCAGTTTTTACAGCACCATTTGTTAAAGAGGATGTATTTCTTTCAGTGAGCATGTTTGACCCCTTTTTCAAAGATAAGGTGGCTGAGTATGTTTATAATTGTATCTGTATCTTCTAATCTGTTTCACTGATCTTCAGGGTTTTTTTTTCCAGTACAATGCTGATATTATCACAGTAGCTCTGTAGTATAATTTCAAGTCAGGGGTTATGATGCCTCCTGCCTTGTCTTTGTGGCCCAGAACTGCTTTTGCTATTCTAGGTCTCTTCTGCTTCCAAATGAATTATAGGAATGTTTTTTCTAGTTCTGTGAGGTATGCTAATGGTGTTTTGATCGAGACTGCATTAAATCTGTCTAACAGTTTTGGGAGTATGGTACTTTCTTCCTATCCATGAGCAAGAGATGTCCATTTTCTGATACCCTCTTTTATCTTCTTTTTCAGGGTACTGTAATTTTCAATATATAGGTCTTTTATTTCCTTTATTGGATTAATTCATAAGTATTTCATTGTGAAGAGTGTAGTTTCCTAATTTCTCTCTCAGTGAATTTGTTATATGTGTATAGGAATGCTATTGATTTTTGAGTGTTAGATTTATATCCTGCTACACACCTGAATTTGGTTACTAAATCCAGAAGTATTTGGTGCAGTTTTTGGGGTCTTCTGTGTAGAGTATCATGTCATGATGATTTAACTTTTTCCTTTCTATCATATTCCTTTTATTTCTCTCTCTTGTCTAACTGCACTGACTAATGTATCCAGAACTGTATTGAACAGGAGTGATGACACTGGACATCCTTGTCTTCTTCCTAACTTTAGAGAAAAAGCTTTCAGTTTCTGTCCATTTAGTATGATGTTGGCCACTGGTCTGTCATACATACTTTTTATGAGACTGAGATAAAGACAATCTATTCTGATTTTCTGTAGGGTTCATATCACATGAGTGTTGGACTTTGTCAAAAGCTTTTTCTGCATCTATTGAGATGATCATGTGATTTTTGTCTTTGGTTCTGTTGATAAGGTGTGTTGCATATGTTGAACCATCTCTGAATTCCTGGGATGAATACCATTTGGTCATGGCATATAATCTTCCTGATGATTTACTGCATTGTTTTGCAATATCTTGAGGATTTTTGCATCTATGTAAATTAGGGAGTTTGGCATGTAGTTCTCTTTTTCAGTTGGTTCTGTCTCTGGTTTTAGTATCAAGGTAATACTTAGCACCAGGAATGAGTTAGGGAGTATTGCTTCCCTTTCAGTTTCATCAGAGTTTGAGGAGTATTGGCATTAAATCTTCTCCAAATTTCTTGTAGGATTCAGCAGTGAATCCATCAGGACCTGGGCTTTTCCTTGTTGGTAAGTTTTTTAAATACATTTTCAATTTCATTAACTGATATTGGGTTACTCAGAAGTTTTATGTATTCTTGATTCAGTTTTGGTAATTCATACATATCCAGGAATCGTTCTATTTCTTCTCTGTGAATAAAGATTTTCAGAGTCATTATTGATCTTCTGAATTTCCAAAGGATCTGTAGTGATTTTACCCTTTTGGTATTTCACCATATGAATTTGAGTCTTTTCATTTCTTTTCTTTTCTTGACAAGGTTGGTTAAATATGTATCAATTTTATTTAATCTCGCAAAGAGACAACTCTTGAATTCATTAATGCTTTGCTTTGTTTTCTTAAGATCAATTGTGTTCATTTCTGCTCTGATGTTTATAATTTCCTCCCTTGTTTGGGTTTTGGATTGACTTGCTCTTCTTTTTCTAGAAGCTTGAAGTGCAGCAGTAGGTTGTTTGTACTTGTTCTGTTTTCCTAATGTAAGAATTCACTGCTAAAAATTTCCCTCTTAGGACTGCTTTCATTGTGTCTCACGGGTTCTGTATTTTTGTTTAGTTGTAGATATTATTTAATTTCTTCTTTAACTTCATCTGTGACACGTTGTTTGTTCAGGAAGGTGTTGTGTAATTTCCATGTGTTTATGGAGGTTTTACAGTTTCTTTTGCCATTAATTTCCACTTTCATTTACTATGGTCAGTAATATGCATGGGATAGTTTTGATTTCTTTGCATTTACTTAAGCATGTTCTATGTGTTAGTATATAATCTATTTTAGAGAATTTCCCATGTTCAATTGAGAAGAATGTGCAGTCTGATGTTGGGTGGAACAATCTGTAACGTCTACTAAGTCCATTTGTTCACAGACTTGCTTCAGTTCTGATATTTCTTTGCTGATTTTTTGTCTGGTTGATCTGTCTCTTTGTGTCAATGGGATGTTAAGGTGTCCCATTATAATTGTACTATTGCTTATTTGATTTTTGATGTCTATTAATATTTGTGTTATATAGTTGGGTGCTTCTGTATTTGGCACATACCTATTTATGATTTTTGTCTCTCCTCTAGAATTTTTCCCCTAACAAGTATGTAGTGACCTTCATTATCACTTTTGATCATGTTTGGTTTGCTACTCACAGTGTCTGTAAACAGAATTGCTGCCCCTGCTTTTCTCTGGTTTCCTATTCATGGAGTATTGCTTTCCATCTTTTGACTTTCAGTCTATGAATTTCTCTCTGAGTTAAATTTGTTTTTGTATACAGCATATCGTTGGTTCTTGTTTATTGATCTATTCTGTTTCTTTTGTTTGGTGAATTGAGGTCATTTACATTGATGGCTATAACTAATATGTATTGGCTTCTCTTTATCACATTGTTTTCCTGCTGTCAGTTCCCTGAATTTCTTCTCTGTTTAATTGCTTGACCTGCCTGATGGTTTCTTTTCATTGTTGTTCTTGGAATTGTGGACATTTTAACCTCTTTCTAGAATACCTTTCAGTATTGTTTGTAGGGTTGATTTGGTGGTCATGAATTTTTTCAGTTGTTCTTTGTCATGGAAGTATCTTATTTCTCCATTAATTTTGAAAGATAGCCGGGCATGGTGGTGCACGCCTTTAATCCCAGCACTCGGGAGGCTGAGGTAGGTGGAGCGTTGTGAGTTCGAGGCCGGCTTGGGCTACAACGTGAGTGCAAGGCCGGCCTGAGCTACATAATGCGACCCTGCCTCAAAAAACCAGGGCCAGGAGTTTGGCTCAGTGCCTTAAGCGCCTGCCCTGGCAGATGCAAGGTTGTGAGTTCAACCCCCGGTGCCACAAAACAAACAAACAAAAAAAATTTTGAAAGATAGTTGTGCAGGGTACATCAATCTGGGTTGGAAGTTGTTTTCTTTCAGGACTAGAAATACTTCGCTCCAAATTCTTCTTAACTTGATGGTTTGTGTTGAGGAGTCTGCTTTGATTCTGATGGGATCGCTTTTGTAGGTGATGTTTCTTTTCTCTAACAGCTTTTTAATATTCTGTTCTTGGGCTAAATTTTTGGAATCTTGATTAGTATATTCCTTGGTGTAGATTTATTTTCATCATGGTTAGTTAGAGTTCTATATGCCTCACTCATCTGTGTGTCAGACATTTTTCCCAATGCTTAGGAAATTTTCTGCTATTACTTCTTTTTTTTTTCTGCTATTGCTTCTGTAGTCTTTTCATGTTGTTCGTGTTGACTCCTACTTTTTCACTTGCACCTATCAGTCATATATTATTTTTCTTTGCATTGTCTTGCAGTTGTTAAATTGTCATTTCCTGATAACTTATTCTTTTCAGGAACTCTTTCCTTTTGTGATGGCTACCATGCTTCTGTTTTCAGGGCCTGAAAGTCTATTTTCAGTTTCATCCAAGTGGTTTTGTCATCTTTCAGTGGAGTTTTTAATTTCCTGGATATCCATTTGAATCCGTTTCATGTATTCTATTTCTTTCCTATATTGGTCATTCATGGTTTCCATCATTTTCTTATGTGCCTCTATTTTTTTTTAATCTATGTCTACTTTGGATTTGCAGATCAATTCCTTTATTAGCATTGTCATTTCTTTTTTTACCTGAGAGATTATTTCTCATCTGATTTTCTCTACAGCCTCATGGGTTTGTTTCTTAACTTCAGTTGCTATCATTTCAGAAATTTCAGGTGTGTCTTCCATTTTCCTCTATCTCATTGTGTTCTGGTCTTGTTCTGGGTGGGCTGGAGAACTGAGGTTGCATTTTGCTTCTGCATCTTATCATTTTCTATTTCAAAATATTTTTATTGCATTTTCTGTGCTGATACTGGTAAGTTTTTGTAGTAAGTAGCTTTTTCACTAGTGTCAAGGCCACTGTAGCGAAAGTCGATTCTTCGGGGATTTCTTCTGAGTGCAGGCGGCTCTTGGTTTGTGTCTGCCCCAAGAACTCTGCTTGTCTTAGCACCTCTCTTTCCACTGCTGTGCTGATTTCAGAAGGAAGCAGGAGGGCTGTTCCCAGTCCTGTGCACTGTTGTCTCCTCCTGGTCCTTGCTCAGCTTTCTTTGCTCCTCTTACACTGGCCAGTTTCTGTCTTCTCAAGTTGTTTGTCTCACGATGGGGTAGGATGCTGTGTGATGCTCTGCTCCTGAAATTGCCTTCCACAGCTGCGCAGTACTAATTCTCACTCCTGTCTTAAGGGACAAGGGCTAACCCACCACTCTTTGCTTTACAAGGACCACCAGCACTGCCACCCACCTCTGCTGTAGTCTGTAACTTTGTCGGAGAGGTGGGCTAGAGTGCTGTGGGGTGACTTTCTGCTCCTGGCCCCAGGGTGGGGACAGCCCAGGGCTGCACAGTTCCATGGTGCAAGACTGTTTAATTGCCATACATCTCTAATGACAGTTTACAGGGAAGGGGTTAGCTGTTCCATTTAATATGCACCCCTGTAATCTTTAATCTTGTTCCTAGAGGCTCTAGTTAGTGTTCTGGTGCACAAAAGGAAAGTTAAGAAAAGAAAAGAAAAAGAAATGAAAAAAAAAGAAAAAAATGGAAAACTAGTTGATCTTCAGGGAAGGAGCAGTTCACTTACTTCTAAGAGTCGGTGGAATTTACCATTTGGCTGCAGTGACCTCTGTTTGGAGGAAAGTGGGGGACATTGTATCCCAAGTCTGTCCTACGTGGCTTGTTTTAGCCATACTTTTCTAGTGTGTCCATTTTTTTCTTCTTTTAAGGTTCTAAATATGGGCTGAGGATAGAGCTCAGCTGCACAGCACCTGGCAAACACAAGGTCCTGAGTTTGATTCCCAGTACAAAAAAAAAAAAAAAAAAAAAAAAAAAAAAAAAAAAAAAAAAAAAAAAAAAAAAAAAAAAAAAAAAAAAAAAAAAAAAAAGAAAAAGAAAAAAGATTTTCCAAGTATGGAGAGCAGTCATCTGGATTTGGTGACTCATCAGCAGCTGGTAGGGGGGCTGGCTAGTCATTTTATTAAGTCCTTTTTTTATGTTTTGCTTGATCTATGAATCTCTTGATTTTGGTTTCACAGTGTGTGTCCCTCCACTTTCTTCCAGTTACCTGTGATTTTTGTTGTTGTTGTTGTTGTTGTTGAAATTCTCTGAGTAGCACTGAACCAGGCTCGTCCTCTATTCAGCCATGTTGTCTTCCAATTTTATGAGTTTTATTATATGAAACAATGAGTACTTAAGAGGAAAAAATATCAAAAAAGTATTGAATTTTTAATATTTCCTGAGTATTTATATAAAAGTATCAAAATTTTCAACATTCACTGTTGCTTGGTGTACAAATCTCAAAAACAACAGCAGAAATAAATTCCTATATGAACTGCAATGAAAATACCAATAGAACTCTACAACAAAAATAATCTTTGCTTCAACTGTCACAACCACGGTTTTCTTCACACATGACAACTGCATGCTCCATGTGCATGTCTTGCTTACCCTGATGGCACAAGCGTTTAACTTCCCTTTCCTATGTGACATTATTGTCACTTCTCTTGTCTTCCTGCTTTGTCAGGAGCTTTCTACTATATTATACAATGTGCACACAGCAGGAAAATAAGGTATCAGTAAAATAAAATAAAATATCAACTATATAGTGAGTGCTTAGAATAGACATAAACATTCTCGTGTCAGTTGTTTACCTGATTGCAAAACATAAAAGATACATCAGAAATAAACACCTAAGTGAACTGCAATGTAAATACAAACAAAAGTCTACTCCAGAAATCATCTTTACTTCAACTGTCACACCCAGGGCAATCTTCATCCATGATAACCACATGTTCTGTAAATGAGTATCACTTACTCAGCTGGCACTTATGCTTTGTTTTCCTTTCGTTTCCTGTAGGGCATAGTTGACATTTTTTTGTTTTTCTACTGTCCTGGTTGGTCTTTGTGATGCTGTGCCAAACTTTTTACTCATTAGCTCGCCATTGTGCTCACAACTTTTTTTACATAGTTCACTGCGTGGAAGCATTTTGTTTCTTCTCTGCACTAAATGATCTCTTATGAATTCCAGTCCCAATTTTCAAGAAAGTTTCTCATGATGTTTTGTACTTGTTTTCTTTGTAAATTTTCAACTATTTATGCCACACACATTTAGGATTGAATGAAATTCAACCATTGGCCAGTGCTTTGTGTTTTGAGTGGCATCATAGTTGCTGCATAACTCAACAACAATATCTTTTCTGCCTTTGGTTTTGTTGTAAAAAGTTTCCATCCTAGGCTTCTATTGTGTTGAGGTTTCCCTATCAGTATTTCCATCATGGTGAAATGTTGATATCAGCATTACCAGTTTGTTTGTCTTTGCCATATATGAGACCAATGTTATATTTTTCTGAAATCTAAAGATTGTACTAATACATTTCTCTGCTTTGAAATTGCAACATTTCATTTGAAATTTCTGCTTTATTCCTGAGTACATTTCCTACACTGACCAACTTATGCTGTTAGCAAATATAACATCAATTGGAAACTGGTAAACCAATTTTCAAACATCATATTCTGATTAGTTTGTAAAATGGGGGCAGCAAGTCTGTTCACAGCATCATTTGATTCATTGCCATATGAAGAAGGACCTGGCAGCTGAGTTCCAGGATAAATTTCTAAATTGAAAGCAAAATAAGTCTTTGCATCTAGAAAGGCATAAATTTTTATGTCATATTTTGAAGGTTTTTGGGGAATATACTGCCTGAAGCTACAGTGACCATGAAATGCTGCAAGATGTTCATCAATAGTCATATATTCAAATGTTGTGTAATTGCTTGAAATTTAGACATAAAGCTCTCAAACCATGAGTGGGTAGCAGTCAGATAATCAGTTCTTTTTCTTTCTTGGTGGTGGTTTTTCATCAAACATCAGGCAATTTTCAATGAAATCAAATTTCCCCAGTGTCGTTGTTATTTATAAACCTCAGGCCCGTGTCCACTGCTTTTCCATAAGCTTTTTGTATTCCCATGATTGCTATGAGAGACTCCTTCTTTTTTTTTAATAATAAAATTTTATTTTTTTCCGAATGTTCAGATGGTTGAACCTATTGATCATGTATCTTCACCAGCAACAGGGGCATCTCCACCCTCAGTGTTTCTGGTATAAATAACTTGAGCTCTGTGTTTTGAAACCAGCTTGATAAGTCCTTTACTGAGGAGCTCCTGAAGGGCTGCCCTGGCCAGTGACCCACATATCTTCAGTCTCTTGGAGATCACAGCAGGCGTTGTAAGTTTACAGTTAGGAACTTCCTTACAGAGTTTGTCGTAAGTAGCGTTATCCAACAGAACCAGGTTGTTGAGATTGTCCCGAACTTTGCCTTCAGACCACTTCTTTTTGGCCTTGCCCCCAGATTTGCTCACTGGGTCTTTGTCCTTCTTGGATGACTTTCCAATATCTTTCTTCTTCTTGTCATCTTTGGGCAGCATCAGGGAGCTCGGAGACCAGTGGCAACTATGGTGGCCTCGTCAAGATGTCGGACAGAAAACCCTTCTAAGTACAGCATACCCATGAATGCTTTCAGTTCATCTAGTGAGGTGTCACAATAAATACATTTTTGAGTATGGCCATTGGTGGAGACAGAACATTTTATTTATGTTAGAGTATTTCGCAGCATCTTATAGCATTCATCTGTTACAAACATTTCCAACATTGAATGGCAGTGTTTGCATTATGTCCAATAGGTTTCACCCCTGCCAAGGTCCTCACTATATTTGTGAATCTAGTTCTAACAATAAGGCATTCCATTTGGTTATGTGACCATTTTGTACCATTTGGACAAGTCAAATATCTATTCACATTGCTGTTTTCTTCACCAACTAAATCAAGGAACTCTGCACTCTACGTGTCTGTATTGGTTGATTCTTGCTCCATTTCACTGTCACAAGAACTTTGGCTTACATGGCAAATGTCAGTCATTATCATCTTCATCTTTCATTCGTGAGTGATCTGATGATTCACTTTTGATCTCTTCCAAAACTTGAAATGTGAGTAAAAATCCCAGTTTGACACATGTGCACACATGTTGCCATTCATCATGCCAAGTGGGTAAACACAGAAATTGCTTCTTGTTTTCCCCAGGTGCAGCTACTAAAACATAGTCAGCTATTATTATGGTAAAGTACAAATTTATAGTGGAAAAGTATGGGATGGGTTTTTTTAATCCCATGTTATGTTCCATGTGAATTAAAAATCAGCTTTTCACTTTCTCATATGAAAGTCAGTTTAATCTTTTAGTTCTGATCCCCCAAATAGCAAGCAAATAGAGTAGATCATGTTATAGACCACATTTGTATATTACTTTCAAAAGCTATTTTTGTATCATGCAGTGCAGATGCTGTCCCGTTACCTAATTCACTCCTACCTGCTTGTCCTGCAGAGAATGAGCAGGAGCCAGACTGTAATCCCAGTGATGGAGTCAAATGAAAAAGAGAAGATGGATTTTCATTCCCACAGCACCTCAGCATTCCAGAAATCCCGATTTCAGTGTCCTGCTTTCTGCTGTTTTCTTTCACCCCTGATGTCTAATTGTTTTCTGCTTTGGAGACAGGCTATTTATTTTCTCCCACAGAGATGATAGTGAAACATACTTGCTAGGCATGCACTCTGCCACTGAGCCACATCCACAGTCTAGGAGGCAGGTTTCAAGTGCAGACTATTTACAAAAAGACCTTAATATTGATGTATTGTGGTCACTCATAGAACAAATGTAGTATCAAATTCAGGTCTCAGAACTTCTCAGAGTCCATCAGAGAGTAGTAGGTGAAGATATGACAACCATTGCTTATGTCCAGAAGAATTTTGACAATAAAATAAGCTGTCAGTTCTGTAATTTCATTCAAAGGAAATGAAAAAAGTAAATGTCATTTTGCCCATTAGGATTTTGCTCTTTTTTTCAAGAATTTGCTCTGGGGGGAATGTACCATATCAAGGAAGCAATGTATTGTAAATGCATGAGTAAGTAAATTTCATTTGGTTACTACACAGTATGGTCTGGCAACATTTCTATTGGTAGTAAAGTTGAAGATACTGAGAAAAACAAGGAAAAAGGAAAGGCAGATTATAATGATACGCAATGATATATTGGGTCAATGAAGGGATAAATACATAAAAATATCAACAATGATTCATAATAACTTTAGACTCTAACTCATGACCATGCAACATAGCAAATAGGATAGGGTTGCAAAAAAGAAAGTTAGGCTAACTATACCTTTGTGAATAAGAAAGTTTTTGACTCATTAGTAATTATTTGAAAAATGGTTTCACATGAATTATGGGCATTTTCAGACAGAGGGATTTTCTGAGCAATGGTGGGTACCAGCAATATGTATAATGTACAGGGAGATTTTAAAGTTTTCCTGGCTGTCTACGTATTTTGTGGAGAGCACTGCAAGATAGAGGGGGAAAGTTCAACTAGACCTTAATTGTAGAACTGCTATTTGAAGATTTTTGTATTTAGTCCAGAGGAAAAGAGATTTTTACTGAAATTAAAGAGTTAAATTACTAATGTGAATCTTACTGATGGATTAAGCACAGAAAAGTAAAGACAGCTATAGTAGGGGAAGGGGAATTACTATAGCCGATGGTTATAATAAAATGACATCGAGTATTTGAAAAACGAATGGAAAGGATGTGACAGAGGTAGGAGACATTTTGGAAATTTCAAGTGTCGCTCCCTGGGGAGAGAAAGGAAGGATATCATACTTCACAGAATATACATCCCAGTAAAAGATAATGGATTTGAATTTCCGTGAATTTCCCTGTGCTATGAGAGAGCAGCGTTCACTTTGTACCTTTAGGACTTCAGTGGGTGAATGAAGGAACAAATGACTGCTTTTCGAGGAACTGACACCTAGAGATGCATACAGGTTTGGATAGGTCAGTTAGAGCGAGGTACTGGTAATCTGGAGTCTACTCGCAGTAGACAGATCAGGACAATGAAAGGTGAAGCTCTACTTTTATATATAAAGGATCTGTTGGTATATTTCTCAGAGAAGCAAAATCATGCAAACTAAGTATAGCCACAGTCTATAAGTATTTGCAAGGACATAGTGTAAACATTTTGGTTTACCCAATTTAAAACTCCAATCAAGATTTCTTCAATTGTCTTAATAATGTTATTTCTAGATTTATTTTTTCTCTTGTATGTATGACTTTCTGGGATTCAAAGTTAAAGATTCAATCAAGTATCTGTATAAAAAACTTTTTTAGTTGCTAGATGCGTATAATGCCCAAAAACATATGCCTTGGCTGCTAAGAATGTCTGAGTCCTCTGACTGTCTTAATAGGGAGCTGAGACTGGACTGACCATCATGACTTGGTGCCCTGGGGAGACCACACCGAGAAATGTGTGTGCAATGGCTCATTTGGAGCCCTTGCTGGTTGGCTCAAGTGTGCTCAGAATAAAGAGATCAGGGAGCCAAATTCCTGAAGTTGCACGTGGGTCTGGAAACCTTTAGCTCAGAAAAGAAAAAGCAAAGGAATAGATATAGTTGTGATCTTAAAACATTTGAACAAATACTATTATAGGTTAAATTGTGTCCCAAAAGATACATTAAGTTCTAATCCCCATGACCTCAGAATGTGTTCTTATTTGGAAGTGGGGTCATTGCAGGTGTCATTTGCTAAATGAAGTCATGGTACACGAGTGCGAGGCTGTAATCCAGGAGCATTGCTACATTTGTTTGCACGAATGTGGCCACGTGAAGAAGGAGACGTAGACCCTGTAACAATGAGGGTGGGGACAGGAGTTACCCAGCCACAACACT
This sequence comes from Dasyprocta punctata, assembly GCA_004363535.1. NCBI lineage: Eukaryota > Metazoa > Chordata > Mammalia > Rodentia > Dasyproctidae > Dasyprocta > Dasyprocta punctata. Next base: position 17,610 of record RJWM01010609.1, read on the forward strand.
GCAAGATTAAAGAGTGGCTACAGACCACGAGGAGCTAAGAAGAGGCAAAGAAGGATTTCCCAACAGGTGTTGAAGAAAAGATACTTGGCTGACACCTTACTCTCAGATTTCTAGCCTGGACTGTAGGAAAAGAAATTCCTTTGTTTTATGGCACCCAACTTATTTATGTTATGTTTTTATAGCAACCCTAGGTGACAGAGGTACAAGGTTAAAAAATAGATAAAGTTTATTCCTCAGGCTCTAAGAAAGCATTAAGAATTAGTAAGCTTAAATAAAAGAGAGGCAGATTTTTAACTAAATTTGAACAAGAATTTGCCAGTGATTAAAGCTACCACAAAATGGACTGAAGGGCTTCTGCCAGTTATGTTTAGGCAGGAAGGATCACATGTTTCTAAGACAGTCATTTTGCATCAGATAGCAGGCTAGCCTCAATGATTTCCAGTTAAATCATTTTATAGTCCTATCAAATCTAGGTTGGTAGCTTGATTTTTATTTTCTGCTTCATTCAAGAGTATATAAGGATGACACAGCTTGCAAGAAAATGTTTAAATGCAAATCTTATCCCTCACAAGTCAATTTTTCTTAGCTGAGTCAACCTTCATTCTTAGTTCCCCACTTGTTGAAAAGGACATTAGCAATATTGGTGCTCCAGCATTATTACCATTAAACTAGCTAATAATTTGAAGTGTCTAGAATAGGGCATTGCATACAGTAAATAATGGAGGAATGTTTGTTGAACGTTTATTTATTTGCATCGATGTTAGACACAATGTATTAATTCTTTCACACACCACTGGCATGCCTCATCTCCAAACTGTGAAGGATTACAGTCAAGCTATGGTTAATTGCAACTTTCAATACTGTGTCTTTTTCTAGATTTAGATATGTACAATCAGAGCCATATGCACACCAAAATTCAGAAATGCAATGTTCCTGTCTGGGATTCTCAACGGCCTCTGAGCGTGCAGTTTTCTCACTGCGAACTGTGAGAATGTTTTTGAAATTAGCTAGGACTGAAGTGTATGCGGTTCAAATGCTTATGGGAAATAAATCTTTCAACAATACTATTTTCAAAGAATAAATAATATACTGAATTAAGGCTTAACTGAGTTTTTGGATATTACTGTGTTAGAGAGAGATGTGAAGTACTCAATATTAAATCTTCATATACCTATGTATTTTATTAAATTGACATCAGCTGGTGACTGATGGTCCATTTTAGTCTTTAGAGTAAATAATAAAAGCATTTTCCAGCATGTGAAACTCTTAATAAATGGTACATAATTAATAAAACAAAATATTTAGTGACACATTTAACAAAATGTGCTTTTATTTCTGCACTATATACAGCATCATCTGAGGGTGCAGGTGACATCTTTGACAGTCTAATGATGCCCCGGACAAAACCACAGCTACTGTCAGGAGAGCAAAAGCCTTTCCAGATGTGGGCAGCAGTGCATATTCCTGTGCCATCTGCTGCCAGTGATCTTGTAACCTTTGTCTACACTAGAAATTGGAGGGCAGAGAAGAGAGGAGCTACGTGTTCTTTTTGAAAAGAACAACTGAGTGAGACAGCATTGCCTTTCAGCTGGCAGTGTCCTACAAGGAGATGAGGGAGGGCTGCCGCGCAGGTGTCCAACAGTGCACTTCGTGTGAGGGACGTGCTCAGAGGCCATCACGGATTCCAGACAGGAGAGAGTATTTGTATTTCCAGAGTCTATATGTGATAGGTCACAGCTCCCTCATTTTCATGATAGAAGGCACCTGTGTGGTAAAAAGAAAAGCTTTGCTTTTGGAACTAAGCCCTAGTTGTAGCTGTCATTTTATACTCCAAAAGCCATATGTCCTTAGACAGTCCCATAAGTTCTCTCCATCTCAGAGACCTTGTGCGTACAATGTGGGCAATGTCCACTGAGATTGCTTTCAGGATCAAAAACTGCAGTGATGTGAGCCACCTAGCTCAGCATTTGTCTGTCAGGTGTGGGTTGCTGTGTTTCAAGGATGAGACTTGTCCTCGGTTAGACGTTCCAAATGCAGACTTTCAGAGCAGGCATGCTCAAGGTCACAGATGAAGTAAACTCATCAGTTCCTCAAAAGTTGCCAATACTTAGTTCATCTCTACTCAGCAACTATTTTTTGGAGTTCTGCTTGCTGAGTGCTGAGGAAATACAGATAAATCAGATTGTCCTTCAAGAATTTCTGGGACATAGAATTCAAAATCAAGTAAAAATAAATACAGCCTTTATGATCGACTGAAAAGGGTCTAACAAGGCAAGTGGTATATGCGGCACTTACACGGATTTGTTCAGTAAAAGCACACCACAGCTTTATGCATTTTTCCTTTTCCAAATGTGTAATTTGCACGCACTCGATAGGAATCTTGACGGTGTTTTCTCATCGGTAGCTGTTTCCTTTGCTTACTTCCTTTTCCTTTGCTTTTCTGATTTAGTTTGTGTGGCTGTGTGGAAGAACCACCACCTGAGGACGGTCACCAACTACTTCATAGTCAATCTTTCTCTGGCTGACGTGCTCGTGACCATCACCTGTCTTCCTGCCACACTGGTGGTTGACATCACGGAGACCTGGTTTTTTGGACAGTCCCTCTGCAAGGTGATTCCTTACCTACAGGTAATTCCCTTTTATGCTTTTTAGTTCAATCAGAAACTACTGAAAACATTTTTCAATCATAGCTACAAACTCTCGTAAATTAATGGGCGAGTTTTCGAAAGAAATGTCTTTCCTTAGGAATCTGAAACTTAGGCAAGATGATGCTTGAGATTTCTGAAGACACAAGCTAAAGTTTGGATAAAGCTGAAGGAACAAAACTGTCAAATCATTTTATAGTGTACTAGAAATATTTGACTTTTTAAATTGTTAATTCACCTATTTTTAAATAATGAACTTGAACAAATTAATAACTGAATCTCTCTCAGACCAGATAGTCAAGGATACCTGTTTTTTATAAGTGGTCTCTTTGCATCCTGAAGAATTAAGAGCTATATGAAAGAATTACAATGGACATGTTTTATTGTCAGTTCTAAATCAAACTACATACCTGGCTTGAAATGTGTGTTCTGTCATTTACAGGTGGTATGCTTTCAAGCCAAATATGAACTCTTTGCAATTCATTTAATTAAAAAGGACTATCCCTTTAAAGAGATGTATCACATATAATTGTGACAATCTGCTTAAATACTTTCCATGAATCTATTGTTAAGATGATTACACTCGTGATCTTATAATATATTCTTAAAATCAGTTATCAATGTCATCATTAGATGGTTTATTAGCCAACAGAGAAAGGGGTTTTTCCATATCTGGTTGCCATACAAATTAGGAATACTTTCAGAGAGTAATGTTCTGATTGTTCTTGTACTCCATGATCTTTGGAGAAAAAAAGATTCCAATATAGGTCCACAGCTATACTACTGAAAGAGATCCATTCACTTCAAGAACTAGACAGACTGAAACAGTAGCCACTCTCTGCTTGTCTTCCTCTAGTCTTGACTTCATTCTCTCGAGTCTTCAGTGTGGTGATCATTATACTAGCAAGAAGGAAAAAGTAGTAAATTGGGGGAGGCCACAAAGAGCTCATTACTAAAAATTGTATTGATTAGCCTTTGAAACCAAAATGTTGCAAAAGGATCTTCAGCTTTATAGATCTTCGACCTCTTATAAAAAGAAGTCATAATTTTTAGGGTCACATATTATTTACCAAGCAGAAGTTATAAGGTTAGTTACCAACAGAAGTTATAAGGTTACTTTGGATGAACCTACCTAAAATGATGGATGGATTAAGAAACTAATCATAGCAAATTTTGGGGGGAAAATAATGTAAGGAACAAGAGAGAAAAATATCTCCATAAAAAAATCAGGATGGCCCTGTGATAATAGAATAGCAGAGCTGGGAAGGTCATAAATAGCATGAAATTCTAATAGCTCAGCACCTCTGTGGTACTTCCAGAAAATGTTTTGTCTCTCAGTTGAAATACTCACTCAGGAGAAAATGTTCATGCACCTCCTATGTTTCAGGATGGCTCTAGTTGTCCAAAATCTTCAATTCGTTGAGAATACTTTCTGCTCTGTGAGCCTGAAGCTTCCAGAATGAAGCGATTAAAGAAGGATCTGTCACCTGTGGCAGCTGCAGCCCTGGTCTGACAAACAGGGAATATCTTCCTGTGGATTGGGGACTTCGGAGACTTCTTTGAGCACTAAAAGACAACTAAAGGCAGAGTTAAAACCTGAGCGATGCCAGGCTTGAGTCCCAAAGTCCCAGGCAGAGCACTTATGAAGAAGTCCTACAGTGGCAGGATCACCCCCACTACCAAAATGGTCCTGCACGCGTCCTCGTGCAGTGTCCAGCATGCTCAACTCAGTATTGGCTTCTCTTCTGTCCAGGCCAGAGAGAAAACCAATGAGCAACCATGGATGGAAAAGACTAGATCTAGCCATTAACTCACTCAGCATTACTTCTTGGTGGAAATGTGTAAGCGCACAAGCAGATTCATGGACTAAATTCTGACCTTTTCTCATAGAATTTTCTCAAAAGCAATGAACAGGGCCAATGCACAATAGTTGAGATGTTTTGAAGCTAATGGACTTTTTGATTTGATGTATTATTTATGCCTTTACGAATATTGAAAAACATATTACATATCTGCCAGCCATGTTTTAAGGTTATTAGGTTTTATTTAAGATTTTTTTGACATTTACTAATTTTCTATAATGTATATGTTCTTTTTCATCTAAATGCAATACATTCTTTAGATTTATGAGTGATTTATAGCACTTTGGCAAATGCTAAACAACTTAAAATTCTACAGATGTATTAACATTTAGTCGAATAATTAAAGTGGTGCTTTATATTTTTAATAATACTATAATTTCAAGGCCATAAACATTGATCAGTATATTGACTAAATAATTGCCTTTTACACTGACAGGGACAGTTAACTACTTTTCAGGGTGATTTGAAAATAAAATAAAATAAAATAAAAAACCTGTTTAAGAGGCTACACACAATAAGTGCCACAGAAAAATGAGCAAAAGACATGTGAGATAAAGGTGGTAGATGCCAGGTAGACAAGAAGTCTGTTTTACCACCCTGCATTCTGTAAGTACCCATCACCCAAATCTATGATTTGGCAAAATTTCCACCCCTACTTGTCACAGACCTTTGAGATCTTTTGGCATATCTACATGCTAGTATAAAATAAGGGTGCTCTCTACCAAACTTAACAGTTTAGTTATTGAATCCCGAAGCATTGGTCTGAGAAGAGAGTGCCCGTGGTATAGGCGAAAGATCAGGGACATAAAGCCTGAGGAAGTTCCCTTTATCTTGCATTGGCAACACTAACAGTCCATGCTGGATGCATCGGTTGAATGACTTGCTTCTAGACTCTAAATAAAGAACACATCCAGAAGAACTCTCCCACAAACAGAAAGCAGTTATAAAGCTCTCATTTATAATAATGAATGAGAACATGAAAGTTGGTATCTCCCTAAAAAAATCTTGTAACTTGAGTGTTAATTACATACTATTGTATCTTATACACCTGCAAACGCAGAAGTTGAGATAGTGACTATTAAAACACTGCAAGGGTCCATTGATGTGCTGTACTTTAGAGTCAGTCGAGTTTCCCTTTAGAATCACAGCAGTGCATTGGTTCACGTCCTGTATCGTAGACAGCACAGTGCCGTGGACTACGCTTGGTACTGAATATCAGTCTTTCATATAGGTGACAGCAATTAGCTGTTACTCTTTAATACCACTGAGAAATACCGAGAACGACATTCAAATCTGAGTCATGCTACTTCCATCTTATTCATCCAGGTTGGTTAGAATTCATACATAATAAATCACTAAGCTTGGTGGACAGTTTCCACATCTAGTTGCCAGAGAGGGTAAATAGAGTCCTAGCACAATTGCTGAGAAAATCACCTGTGCAGATCAAGACCACCATGGTTCTGTCTCCAGGTTAGCAGTGGGACTGAGGAGCCCTTGGTCATGGTTTATTTGCATGAAGGAATGAAGACTGGTGGGGATAAAAATGAATTTTTAAAAAAATTTATTTTAAAGAGAAAAAATAAAATTTCTAAACAAGACAGTAGAAGAGTAACAATTGTTAAGACATTGTGTATTGTTATATATATATACACACATATATAATTTTTTTTGCTTTTCCCTTGAAGTGAAACTTTTTGGGATACAGACCTGAAGGTATTCTAACATAGTACCAAAAACTTCTCAGGGCTCATCAAGTAGTCCAAGCTTGTACTGGTAGAGTGCAGCCCTCTGATTTCACTTACAATGAGTTGGCCTCCAAGCATTTAGTAAAGCTTAGGCTTTTACTTCCAATTTCTATGACTGAAAAGCACTCCTTCCCAATTTTAATCTGGGGCTCTCAACTCTGGAATGGATGATAATGAGTGTCATCGTGATCATTTTTGCTATGATTGTAATAACGAACAGAAAGCACACAGCACTTACGCGGCAGAGTTGCATCAGGAATTGTACATTTGAGCTACAATGCCATAGCTGGGTACTATTTGCCACATTTCACAGGGGAGAAAACTGAGGATTAAAGAGGTTAAATAACTTATCCAAGATCACACAGTCAGATGAGAATCATACACAGCACATTAGCTGCAGAATTCATTCCAGTTATACTCTTCGTCTTCCAGAATCGAAAGAATCTGAACTATTAGAATTTCATCTTTCCATTTTCCTTCACACACACACGCACACATGTACGCAGTTGAAACTATACGGTGAGTGGCCGACGTTCTGCAGCTCACTGGTGGGAGAGTGAGAACAGGTGCGCCACTTTGACTCCTGCCACAGAGCCCTTTCTCCTGGTCTGCTCCAACTCTCGGTTTCCTTTCCCTCATTTGTGCCCAAAGTGAATGCATTAACAAAGAAGGTCCGAATGTGATAAGCAGAAAGTCCTGCCCATAACAAATGTTACAGGATCAACAGAACTTGGACAGAAAAAGGAAGAAAATGAGTGGACCTCAACTTCACAGTACAGTGAAACTTACCAGTGTGAATTAAGTAAACAAATAGTTGTTACATGTAGTAATGCACATCAAAGGCTTGTCAGAGCTGGGGAACAGTGGTGAGACAAAAAAGGTAGTTGCTTCTGACATAGAAATTTACCGCAATAGAGAAAACAAACATAAATAAGAGCAATTAGAGGAAACCTCTAATTTAAGGGGAAATTTTTAGAGTCATACGAGAATCGATGTTTCATCCAGGATAAAACATGTTAAATACGTTTACATAAAAAGATGTGGAAATAGACATGTTTAAAATGTCACTAAATTTTTTTCCTTAAAATTCCAAGTTAAGAAACCACTTGTGAGCTGGGTGTGGTGGCGCATACCTTTAATCCCAGCACTCAGGTTGAGGTAGGTGGAGCATTGTGAGTTCAAGGCCAGTTTGGGCTACAGCGTGAGCAAGGCTGGACTGAACTACATAGTATGATCCTGCCTTAAAGAAACTATGGCTGGGAGTTTGGCTCAGTGGCTTAAGCGCCTGCTTGGCAGGTGCAAGTTTGTAAGTTCCATCCCAGCTACTGACCAAAAAGAAAAAAGGAAAAAAAAAAAAAAGAAAGAAAATCATTTGTGGCTTTGTTAATTATTTATAAATCTGTACTGGGTGAATCTCATCTGTTTTTTAGAGAACAGTTACTCATGCTACCAGTGAGTAAACTACAGTAAAGAGATACATAAATAAAATTTTCGTTCAACATGATTCGTGCCTTTATTTGGAGGCAACGTATTAGAAATGAACTAACATACAAATATCCCTTATTTGAAAATATCAACTTAGGCACACATAAGTCATACATTTGATGAAAACTAAATTTTCACCAAATTCCTACATGATAATTTATGAGACAGAAAAGGAAGACATGCCGTGGTGGTCTCTCCTCCTCCCTTTTCTCTTGGTGGTACTGGAGTTGAAGCCAGGGTCTGCACACCGAGCTACACCAACAGTCCTTTGGAAAACTTCTACACTTTGAGACAGGGTCTGGCTAAGCTGCTGGATTGCACAGGCTGGAATCAAAGTCGTGACCCTCTCACCTCGGTTTCCCAGACTGCTGGGATTGTAAGGATGTGTCGCCGTGTCCAGCCAGTGTGCCGTTCTCTTTAAATGAAAGAAAACTTTAGAGTTCAGACTAAGCATATGGGTTTTACTTCCTTCTATTTGAGGCTATCATTTCCCTATCAACAAAACAAAAATTTGCAAAACAAAAGAAAGACAGTAATTACATAAAGGCGGTCAGGTTATAAATTCAAACATTTAACATAAAAAGGATCCCAAAGTTTTCCTAGAACCATTCTGATGTCCACCAGGAAATACATATTTTTCAATATACTTCTGCTGTTTTTTCTTTTTGACAAACTTTAGCTTAACCTAGAAATCACTCGCATGACTCGTGTCTCGGGCAGTCCTGCGTGCACCCGTCTGTCGCGCCACCTTGCCCGCACGGTGGTTAGGGCCGGAGTCCTCCTGCGACCCCCGCACCTCCGTGTCCCGCCCTCTCTCCTGCAGACCGTGTCGGTGTCCGTGTCGGTGCTCACACTGAGCTGCATCGCCCTGGACCGGTGGTACGCCATCTGCCACCCTCTGATGTTCAAGAGCACGGCCAGGCGCGCCCGGAACAGCATCGTGGTCATCTGGATCGTGTCCGGCGTCATGATGGTGCCCCAGGCAGTCGTCATGGAGTGCAGCACCATGCTGCCCGGCCTGGCCAACAAAACCACGCTCTTCACCGTGTGCGATGAGCGCTGGGGAGGTAGGGCCGCCCTGAGCCGCGGAGAGCTGGGCGTGCGCGTTCCGCCGGCCTCGGACCGTGCGGTTGGCAAAGTGCTAGGCCCCAGCTGATACCCCCGAAATTTCACGGAGTAACCCAACTCTCTGAGATCTTTGAAAATGTCATAGGCACGCACTATTTTCTAATTTCTTTTCTTTCTTTCTTTTTTTTTTCTTTTTCTTTTTTCTTTTTTTCCAGAAAAGAAATGAAAGGGGAAGCAGTTCTATAATTCAGATTAGGTTAGGTTAGATTTTCTCAAATATTCTAAAACACATGAAAAATGCTGAATAAGAATCCAAAACTATATTCTGGAGTGGTTGGCATTTTATTGCCTGTTTCAGCATACTGTTGTCTCCAGACCTGAAATACGGCTGTTTTGGTTTGGTTTGGTTTGGTTTGTTTTGTTAAGGCCACGTTCTGATGACCTGGTCCCTGGAACACGACAGAGAGTGAGAATTAACCAAATTTGCATTCAGTGCTCTGGGCATATTCAACTGATGAATTTTAACGCTGGGATAAGCATGTGGTTTAAGAGTTACCATAGTTATAAATCATTTTTGCTTTTCCATCAGATTTCTATGTACGATAGTAAAATTTAAAAAAGCAAAAGTGTGTAAGTCTTATGCTCCTTTGGCTTAAAACTCATAGCAAAGGACATACAAGTATGCATGCCTCGTGTGTGGGCAGAGCAACTATTGACAAGAAAGAGCCCTGCATCTTAGCAGAGCGTGTACTAGTTGAAAAATTATTGCATTTAAATAAATCTAAATAAAACAATATAAGTGTATCTGGATTGAGCTTGATACAAATGGCTCATATTTAGGGAACTGATGCACTAGGAGATGATGCGTGTAATAGCTAGCTTTCCCTCCATGGGAACAGATCACCTAGCACAGCTGAACGGAGTTGAGTCTGCCTCGAGTTTCAGTCAGCAGAGAGACGCGCAGGGAGCGTGCTGGCATAGCAGAGGGGCTTGCGCTTCCCACGGTGGCCAGAAAAAAAGGAGAGAAATGAGGGTGCCAAGCACCCACCTTCAGGGTCACGCGCCCCACGGCCCGCTCTGCTGTCCCCCACTACCCTGCAAATACACCCTTAGCTATGACACCGCCAGAGGACGAACCCGTCTGTGAGCAGCACCCCATGACTCAAAAGTCTCGCCTCTGAAAACCCGAGACTTTTAGGGGACATTTAGGTCTAAACCACAGCAACTTGTGTACTAGAAGGAGATACAGTTATGCTTATTAGAAGTATATTATCAAAAACTAGAATTGCTTTATTAGTTGTCATATTTCCAAATATTTGAATCCCTGCATTTATAATTCTCATTTGAGGTGCTATTATTGGAAAAACTAAAAAAAGTAAAAATCAGTCACTGCAAAATTTAGCACACCATTTTCACCATAGCAGAATACCAAAAATTTCACAATTTACTTTATCTATTATGGTAAATATTAAATATATCTTTTGCATTGATCTCTATTCTAATATTGCAGTTATTTTGTTATAATTTTTAGATAATCTTCAAATTCCCCCCAATTTTCCTCTTTAATAGTGCAGACCAAACAAGATGAATGAAGAGGTCCATGGTTCTAGTTCATGTTTCATGAGCTTTCATTTGATGCTCAATGTCTTGAGTTTAGAGTATGACAGGCATCAGGCCATCCTGAAGAGAAAGAGACTCTGTCAGTAAATGTAAAGTTTCCAACCCAAAATCTGTGAACTTTTAAGATTATGGAGATTGAAATTAGATAAAATATTTAGTATTAACATTTAATGTATGTCAGTAATATTTTCTATAAAAAATTATGATAGTTTCATTCATTTACATGTTTATGGGATATAACATAAACTTGTTGTGCCCTAAATAATCGAACATTAACTCTTATTAACAAAATTTTGCAAAGATACAGACTCTTGTCAATGATTGTGATTAATGAGTACATTATTTTAAATTACCTTTGAATAGTAAGTATAAATTAATGAAGTTCTTTTCTACCTCTAGTATTTTATTATGCAACACTTGCCTATGTGTTTTCTTTTAAATGAAGAATTATCACTGGATATCTTTTAAAAATCTAAACTCAGCCATCAGAAGTAATTTAAGAAAACTCTTTGAAAGTAATTATAATTATGGCATCCCTCCTATTATGAGAGTTTGAAAGCATCTAAATATGCATATGCATGTGTTAATTGGAAGTTTTTAAACATTTATTAAGGGAAAAGCTTAATAAACATATCAAAGATTCATTAAATTTAATGCATCCATAAATTTTTAAACAAAAGTCAAATTGAATACTAGCAACTTATCTTTAATCTACTTGTCCATTCAATCCCTGATAAATGTAGCATAAAGGAGAAATATTTGTAGTTTTTAGATAATTAGTTTTGCATGCTAGTGGGACAATGAACTTCAATTCATCTGAGAAAAATTAAATTTTTTTGTGTCTAATATATGACATTACTCTTTACTCTCTGATTTGAAAAACTATATAAAGAACCACATTTGTTCCTTATTTGTTGACTATATAAAGAACCACATTTGTTCCTTATTTGTTGATGATATATATATATATATATGGAAGAATTTATTGAGATTGTACTTGCCATCAGTTGGGTAGAGACACAGATTTTCAACAGCTGTCAATCTTCAAAATGCTATTACCTAATTAAGGTAATGTTTAAGTGAAACAAATTTTGTTATTTAATTCAAGGTTATACATAAGTATCATAACAAATATTGAAGACACTGCCTATCTAGTGCAGAAAATCTTCAAAGGTATCTTTAACACGCAACTTAAATTTTCAGTGGCACATATGGAATTTCAATTAGCTTACCGTAAGCACGAAATGACACACTTTAGACTATTGTATTTCCCCAATCATCTATCATAATGTCCTTATTAAGACAGTCTAACCCGGAAGTGCATTTTTGCTTGATCACCATTTCTCATGAGTGCTTATGTTATAATATGCATTTATCACCTACCCTATATTTTCCAAACTGTTTATGGATACACCACTTGCAGACTGAGCTTTCTTTCACTTCCATCTAGTCAAAGCTTCCGACCATTATCACATGATAGTATCCAGAGCTGTATTTTGAAAAAAAAAAAAAAATTAGTGACTTCTCAAATCTGCCATCCTCTGTGCAAATCAATTTAGTTTGATGCAGATATTAGGGCTTCACAGATATGTAAGCTTCAAAGGTGTGTTTTTTATGTGGAAAGCTCATGTGACACTTTTTTCAAAACAAATAAAAGTTCAAAGCCACTCAGGTGCCTGGAAAGTGCTGAAGTCAACTTCCAGTGCCTTTGAAATTGGCCCACCAAACGTTGCTTAGCTGGAGCACTTCAAAGGGAAACGCTGTTTGCTGTTCCTCCAGTTGGACTGCTTGGATTCTATCACTTTTTATGTAAGTGGCCTGGTCTGCAGGAAAAACTTGAAAGGAAGCTAGAAACTGATGAGGTAGATGAATATCTTCCAGGCCAGAGAAAGGCTAAAACTGATGGCTCAAATTTGCCTCTTGGATTTCCTGGGCACAGGTAGCCTACCATCCCTGCTGAGGATCACCATGGGGAAAGGAACATGGAGACAGAGTTTTAGAAGAAAGAATATGAAGAAAATTAGACTCAAACTCAGCCAACTCTGAATCACAAACTGTGGAACTGAAACTATCTAGGGCTTAAATTCATAAATAAATTTAAAATGCATTCAGTAAGATTTAAATCCATGATTACCAAATAAATTCATAGACTTTTAAAATGTATTTATTTAGAATTAAATCCATGATTACAAAGCAAATGTTGTCTATTGTTAAGGTCACTACATACTTCTTATTTGTAAATCCTGAATATCAATTGTCCTTATCACAAATTTGATCACATAAATCCAGACTTCATATCTATCTGTAGTGAAGGGAAAAAAGATCCACAGAGGTGATAATGTTATCTCTCAGTGTGGAAGCAACCCCCTTGCCAATAACAAGGTCAAAATATGGAGAGCATATTTTGTACTAGTTTGGAGAGCAGTTATACCTCCACACTAATATTTATTCATTAGTCAGTTGTAGCCAAGCCAAATAATAAGACTTTTGATAAATGCACACTTGATGTTGGACAGACTATGGTAGCATGAATTAAGAAATGACTATTATTTCTCTATGAGTACATTAAGTGAAATTAAAACTTCACTATATATAGAGAGAGAAAGAGAGAGAGAAAGTAAATGAATACTTTGATGAAATACATTGATGGAATTGGCTTTTTAAAATGTCTGTGAATCTTAATGTGAGATTTTTGTTATTCTGATCTTCATCCCAGGTGAAATTTATCCCAAGATGTATCACATCTGCTTCTTCCTGGTCACATACGTGGCACCTCTGTGTCTTATGGTGTTGGCTTATCTGCAGATATTTCGCAAACTCTGGTGCAGACAGGTATGTAATTTCAAATATTTTGGTTGTGTTTTCTTTAAGGCTTTAAAACAAAATTTTATGGATGCTTGGAACCAACATAACATGCTCATCAAAGTACTACTTGCTCTAAATTAATGAGGCTGTAGCTGTGGAAGTGCGCCTCCCCTCATTCGAGAAATGTCTTACGTCTTGTCTTGAGGACTTAAAGTTTAGAACTAAAATTTAATCTCAATGATTGAGCTAATTATTTTCTAAGAGTAACATTATTAATTTTTAATGAGAAATAGCAAATAAAAATTCCTTTAAAGTTTGATGAGACTGTATGTAAGTCTAGAAGGTTTTATGTTTATATCATTGATATAATATATTTTAATAGGTGGGCTAAATCTCTAACTTCAAATATCTCAAGGCAGAATTTAGAATTTTAAAAACTGTTTCTATTTCTGAGTCAATTTGTTAGATAATTCTACAATGCCAGTACAGATTCGTATTGCTTTGCTCAGTGATGCCCCGCCTTAGTCGCAGCGCCCCAAACTCACAGTTTAAGGGAAGACAAGGTTTGTTTTGGCCCCCAGGCAGCACGGCCTGGCAGAGGCGCACGGTGGAGGACAGCGAAGTGCGCTCGGTTCTCGAGCTCCACACTGTGTGACAAACACGAGCGAGATGCCCTCTCCAGAGGCATGGCACGAATTAAGTCAAGTTAGGTACCACTGAGTACGGTGTGCAACAACAGTTGTGTCCTAGGCAAGGTGCACACCAGTGCGGAGTCAGCGCAGGTCCGCGCCCCTGCGGGAAGAGCGCCGGGCTCTGGGGGAAGGCGGAAAGGAGGAAGGGGCGGCGGCCTGGAAGAGTTCTGCTCTGGGCTGGCTTGCGTCGTCTCTCCTTCTCATCGGCCAGAACACTTGCGATGTTTAAGCTCAGCCGTGAAGAAGGGAACGCACTAGGAGCCTCAGGACAGCGGGGCCTCCTCTCGGACTGAGGGTGGGCGATCTGTAGTGAGGCGCACGGGGAAGTGGGAAGGGCCCGCGGGCCAGGCTGGTGACCCACGCCCGCCCAGCCCTCTCAGCGGTCACAGGAGCTCTGCCAACGATTTAAAGTATTTTTGTCTCTCCTTCCACATCTTTAGAGTGATATGCTTCACACCTATCACTTAATCGTGAACACGTTATACAAAAATAAGGAGGCCAAGGGAAAGTGTTACAGAGTTTTCATAAAGGAGATCGTGTCACATTTTTAGAAAAACTTGAATTTGAAAAAAATTTAGAGAGAAAAATATTTGATGAGCATATCATATAGAAATAAAGATACTTAAGTCAAGATTGAGATTTTGCCTAAAAATGTCCAACGTTAAGAGCGTCCTTTGGTCCACATTTGTCCTGGAAGTTTGTGTGAGCTTTTCCACTTACGTCCAAGCTAACATACCTCAGAAGCTGCGAGGACGATACACAGACTCACTTTGTTACTATTGTATCCCCACCCTTGCATGGTGCCTTGCAGAAAGAAAGAATTCAAAAGCTAATTTTGAATGAATAGATGATCACCAAATCCCAATTTACTTCTCCATTATTTACGCTCATAACTGCCAAATTCCCAGACTCTAAAATAAGCTTAAATTATATTACAGCTTTAGAAATAATCCATATTAGTTTTAAGGAATTTTCCTATTTAAGTCACATTATGCAGGGGGTTTGCAGTAAAATGCCTGAATGTGAAACTAAAAACATTTATAAAACAGATTGGAATAGAAAACGGCAAGTTCAGCTGAGCTCCATTTAGCAGCAACAATAAAGTAAATTAACCTCACAAGGGTAATTACATAGAATTCTCCTTGAGTGACTCTCAATTTCGAGCCATTAGTGTCTGTAGACAGAATGGTAAGGCATTATGAGTGCCATAGACTACATCGAGTGGGCCTCCAAGGAAGGGCCTGTGCTACTTGCCTAAAATTACAGAGATGCAGAGAACCTCTTTTAAGAACTTTTGAATTAGGCAGTTCAAGATTATTAGCGAGCAAATTGTGTGTCCTTGGCTGACTTTCTCAAGAACTTTCAGCCTCATTAAAAGAATTAGCTATTATTTTGCTATAATCAATTAACTGAATTCTTTCTCTGACAACATGACTCAGAGCGATTCTCTAACACTGATCACGTCCGTAAGAACTACTTCTTAGTCTTGCCTTGCTGGGCCGACGTGCAGCTGTCAGCATTCTTTCCAGTTCAGTTTTCAGATAATTCAACACTTAAATCGTCATCATTATGTGAGTATCTACTCATTCATGCCGCAGATATTTATTAAGCACTTAAGGTGTGACACACCGCTGGTGAACTGTAATCTATCTTGGAGCCTGAGACTGTTTCAAGTTCCTAATGACTTTGGTAAAACTTACATTTTCCAGCTCTTATCACAATTTATTCTGCTGCCATTTATTCTTAAACATTCCTTCTCAGGGAAGTTAAAATTAATACACATAATCTGGTGAGCCTCAGATTAAGATAAGGGACAAAAAAATGTTATGACCCTCATCATAAGAACTCAGTATGTGTCACCTGCAAGCACTAGCAAGGCCCTGGTTTGATTCCCGGAAAGATACACACAGGTGCGTGCACACAAACGCACGCACACACACGTGCACGCACGGACACGTGTGCTCACGCACACACACATGCATGGACACACACGCGCACACACACGCGCACACACATACACGGACACACATGTGAACACACACGCACACGTGAACACACACGCACGCACGGACACACGCGCACGCGCACACACGCATGGACACACGCGCGTGCACACACACACACACACGAAACACAAAACCGAAGAACGCAGCGTGTGGCTTTAATTCCAACAACAGTGCCAAGGGAACAGCAGCGACAACGGAAGACACAGAGTCCCGGAGCATAGTGGGAAGCGGTCCTTGGAGGTGGGGACTCGGTCACCTCACATGTCGTCGCTGAAGGTGAGGGGCCCGCAAAAGTCCCGTCACTGCTGCTCACCAGCCGCGTGTGTAGATCGCTGTTGCACGTAAGATCACCAGTGCCGACAAGCGTCAGTGGTATTTACTGTGATGAAATGGGTACTGAATCAAGGACAGCTGGGACTTGTCCCGGGAACAGGCATTTGTTCAGCGCTGAGAGAAAGCCTCACTCGCACTCAGAGCCTCCCGGCTGCCAGCCCCGCGCTGCTGTCCTCCTCTCAGGTGAAAGCGGCCGGCTTCTCGGCATTCATCGTCTGTTCTCAGCCCTCGGTGCCGCGGACTGCTGGGCCCACTTTGCTCTGGCTTTAAACTCCATCGCTGTAGTAAAGCAGCACTTGCTAAGGTCAACCATGACTTCTGAGGAATGATTTCCTGACCTCTTCACGCTTGATCTTTTGGCAATGTTAAGCGATGTTTTTCAGGTTTGCTGTTCGCACACTTCTTTCTGATGACCCTCCCATACGCCTTTCTGTCCCCCGGTTTTGAATAGTTATCCTTTCTTTTCCAGCCATAAATGCTATCTTATCAGATCTCTTCATGATTCTTTACCGGTTTTTAGGTAGGATCTGAAAGAAGCTTCCCAGGCATTTTAAAAATATATAAAAAATATATGTGTGAATAACACTTTTAAAAATGTGTGAGCCAGGCTAGCACTCTGGGACACATACAGTTATACACATATGTAAATAAACACATAGGGTACCTTTATTGTAAGTTGTGAAATAAAGTAAGTCCTCCACCTTTGTTCCACTTTTTTATTTTTATTTTTATTAAGTATTTGTTTTGGCTATTGCAGTTCCTTTGCATTTTTATAAAAAAATTAAAATCAGTGATTCAATTTCTACATAAAAGAAGAAAGAGTGCTGTGGTTTTTGAAAAGGCTGAATTACCTAAAGTTCACGGATGGACTCAGAGAGAATTGCCCACCATGTTAAGAATATTAAGGCTTCCAATACAGTGAATATCTATCGTTATATGGATCCTTTTTAATAGTTCTCAACCATATTTCATGGTTTTCAATACACATATTTTCTCTACATTTTATTGAATGTATATAAAATTTTTTTGCTACTGAAACTTCTATTTTGCAATATAACTCTCCATTTATGTATTACTAGTATGTAGAAACACAATTGAGTTTTGTTTATTCAGTTTGTGTCCTCTATCTAGCTAAAGTCATGTTAGTTCTAGTTGTCAATTCTTTAGGGTTTTCTTTGTGAGCAATACTTTCTTCTCAGCAAAACCCATCTGTATTCCTTTATTTATTTTTATTTTCTTCTTACACTAGCTAAAAATTCCAGTATGATTTTAAGTACAATTAGTAAGAGAAAAGTTTATTAATTTAGAAAAAATTACTCATTTTTTTCCATTTGGGAAAGGTTTTTCAAAGATGCTTTTTATCAAGTTGAGAGATTTTCCTTCTATCACCAGTTTACAGAGTGTTATTTTAACATAATGAGTGGGTGTTGAATTTTTCAAATGTTTTTCCTCTATCTATTGAAATATTTTTTTCTTTTATCTTGTTAATATGACTCATTACATTTATTGATTTTTTATTGTTAAACCTCAGTTGCATTGCTGAGAAAATTCTAATTGAAAAGCTCTATTCATCTACTACAAACTATTGGCTTTGACTTGATAACATTTCTAAGGAGATTTTTGTCTCTGTTCATGAACAATACTAGGTATTTTTGTTGTTGTTTCTTTGATTATCAAAGCAAATGAAACCTCATAAAATTTGTTGAAAAGTATTTTTTCTATAAATATTCATACAGAGAACCAAAAAGATTGATATTATTTATTTGATAATTTGATTGTAGTCATCAGTGAACCTATCTGTACCTGGACTTTTTGGTAGCCAGGTTTTAAGTATTATCCACTATCAATTATGGTAATGACTTTCAACTAGTTTGCTCATTTCGTAAGTTGGGAAGCATTGGTTATTCCTAATATTCTCTCATTAACTTTTTGATGTCTGTGGCATGTTTTCTCTTTTCATTTTACTTTGTTCTGGTCACAAATGCTTCTTCCAACAAAGTATCTCCAAGAACCATTACCTGTGTGACATTTCAGATGCTGAATGTTGGCAATACCTCTTTCAAAACATCTAAATCAGGATGACTTATGAAGTTTATTCATAATAGTGCAGTAAAAATGGTGTGTTTGTGCATATACTTTCCATAGTCAAAGACCACTGAGCCCTCAATGACATGGAAGGAGGAAACTTTCCCACAAAACATCCCAGGAGTGATCCTTCGAAGCCATTTTGTATTACTCTCGATATTTTTTGTTTCTAGGCTTGTATTGGAAACTTAAGTGACTCCCACATCACTTGTTTAAATTTACAAATGGGAACTACGCATCAGAGTGAAAAGAGATGAATGGTGAAATCAGATAAACTTGAGTGTAAACTCTGGCTTCACATGTATTACAGTTATGTGCTTGTATCTTTAAGGATATTTGATCTTTAATAGGTGTTTGATTAATCTATAAAATGAGGTTTATAGTAATCTTTTACAGATGCACTACGAATTACTCAAACTTATGCATAATTCCTGAAGCTCACATCGTGTAAGTGACTGCTTTTGGTTTTATGCTGTTTCTCTGTACAGTTTGTCATCGAGAAATTTATGTGCCCTCAAACTGAATTGGAGGAGTATGCGTCTCTTTCCTTCTTTACACAGGTTTTCATCTAAAAAGAGGGTCACTGCTTCGTTTTCGGCTCGTTTTTGCTTTTCCCTGGCTGCAGGGCCCATGAGCATCCCCCGTGGCAGTTTCCTTCCGTGGGACCTGTTTCTGAGAGTTGCGAAAGCCCTCAGATGCAGAACGTTGGTTCTGTCCTTAAGAGAATCACTCACTAACAGAGCTGCAGAAGTTTAAATGATCTCCCTGTGTCATTTGTAAAACAGTTCAAGACCATTTAGCAGACACAGGCTTTTCACGCTACAGTTTTAGAGCTTTCCAACATCCCTTTGTTTCTCTCTGCTTGTTTAACAAAATTAGAATTTCAAAACAGAGTCACAGGAGAGGAAGGGGTTTCTGTCTCCCCACAGCCAATGAACTAAAAAGTTGAATCGCCATTATTTGGAAAGGGTAGTGTACATGACAGGACATACGGAGTTCGAAGAAAACTAATTGATCGAATATTTTCTACGTAAGGGCAGCGTTTGCATTTTCTTCAAGAGAAGATGGTCAAAGGGAGCATCATAGTATTCCGTCTGTGTGACTGTCAAAGTAAAATTCTGTCCTCAAATTAAGTATTATCTAACATGCTTTGATCTTGGGGTGTGGAAAGCACAGAAGCATCTACCATCCGTCCTGGGCCGTCACGGGGCCCAGGGCTCCGCGCCAGCGCCAGCAGGGAGAGAAAACCGACAGCTGAGCGCTCTCAGCACAACTAAGACGGACTGCGATGTGCTCCTGGCCACAACGTTCCTTTTTAAAAATTACTCATGCCGAATTTTATGGTTTTTTTCCCTAAACCTTGTTAATCGTCATGAGTTTATAGTTAAAATATTATACTCGGTTGGACTCCGTTATTATCAACTTCGAAAAGAAATGGAAAAGTACAAGTTGTGTGACTGCTGTTAGAAATTCTAGTTAATTTGAGAGGTTCATGTAAGACCACAAGGCATTTTCAGCGTTTTGTGTGCATTTTAAAAGGCAGAATTGGTCTCGATTTCACAACTGAAAATAATAAATAACAGAAAATACTTTATTTTTCAAAATTCCTGCCATTTAAACCTAGAAGTCTTCGGGCGGAGGTTTTGGGGTCTTCGTGCATTAAAGATTTGCTCCGTTCAGACCTGAGAAAGCCGGCCTTCTGTGTGGAGAAGCCCGTCTCGCCCAGGCTCGGCAGGTGGCGGCACTGCCCTTCCCCACCGGAGGTGCCCTGCTCCCGCCTCGGCTGGCGGGACAGACCGCGTTCGCTCAGCCTTCTCCTCCCCCAGCCTGAGCTTCCGTTTTCCTCGGGAGATGTATTTTCCATGTGCTGCTGCCTAGACCACGACAAGATCGTGCTGTTCTAACCGTGCTCTCTCCGCAGATCCCCGGCGCCGCCCCGCGCTGGAGCGCGCTGCAGCCCTCGCGGGCCCGCGGCCCCGGCGCCCCGGCCGCCGAGCTCAAGCAGGTGCGCGCGCGCAGGAAGACGGCGCGCATGCTCATGGTGGTGCTGCTGGTCTTCGCGCTCTGCTACCTGCCCATCAGCGTGCTCAACGTGCTCAAGAGGTAGGCGGGGCGCCCGCGCGGCCCTGGCTGGGGTGACGGGCGCTGCGCTCCGCCCGGGCGCGGGTGGGGAGGCGGGGCTCCGCGGCTGCTGCGGGAAAAGGTCCCGGCAAACCCAAACGCAAAACGAATAACGTCATTTACCGATTTCCTGCTGGCTTGCGTGGTTCTTGATGAGCACAAACAGGAATTGCAAAACTGTTCTGAGACCTGCGCAATAGTGGCGGAGCTCTTTTCTTAAGGCTGAAAAAGAGACAAGAGTGTTTGAGCACTGAACAATAAAAAGCAATCAAAACAGGAATTCGTGTGCGGCATGTTTAAGTGGGAGAGAAAAGCCTTTTCTTTAAGGCGCCGAAACACGCTCAGGATGGACACAATGACAGCCAGCCCCAAGTCCTCAGCGAGGGGAAGAACGAAGTTTGCTACACCCAGCCGGCTGCTAAGGTTCCGGTAATCAGCCGCGGCAGGGGCCGCGCAGGCAGAGGCAGGGCTGCGCCCACCCGGCGCCCCGCGGCCCGGCTTCCTGGGAACCCAAGCGGCCGCGCGGGGCGCCCGGCCACGCGAGCTCCCCCTGCGGGGCGGGAGGCGCGGGCTCCTGAACCCAGGGCCGCCGTGCGCCTGGTCCTGCGGTCCGCGGGAGGCGCTCAGGGTGCGCGCGCGGGTTCCTCGTGTTGGCCCCGGTGTTGTTTAATGGCTTCGTTAATGGAGAAGAAATAGAAAATTGAACTTTTGTTAAGTAATATTATTTAGTGCAGGCACAGCGTCAAAGGTATAAGATTTGGGACAATTTGGATCCATTTGCCAACTCACAAGAAAGTGAAAATTGTTTTCCTTGCATAACTTTTCATACCCCCCACCTTATATTTTTGCTCAGAAAACTGCCATGTAGGTGTGCTGTGGTCTCTTTGCTAGATGGTGTGGTCCGCTCCTCTGGAGGTTTAGGCAAAGGCACCGAGGTACCGGATGTGCTTTCCTCCGCCACACCCACCTATCTCTCTTGCCTCTACTTGAAAGTCAAAATTCAATGAAAACTGAATTTACCATCTCGTTTGAACGTTTGAATCTCCTGTAGCTGAACAGTTAGTATGTATCCTATTCTTCTAATTTAAATCCCTTTTTCTTTTTCTTTTCTTTTCTTTTTTTTTTTTTTTTTTTTTTTTTTTTTTTTTTTTTTTTTTTTTTTTTTTTTTTTTTTTTTTTGTACCGGAAATCGAATTCAGACCTCACGCTTGCCCAGCGGGCGCTTTGCCGTTGAGCTGCGTCCCCGGACACTAAATACTTTCTTACTGAAGAAAAACATACAGCTTCCTATGGAAAACACCCGAGTTCAATTCAAAACATTTTCAAGTTTGTTTTTTTTAAGCACTCTTGTCTTTTCCACCATATACATTTTTAAAAAGAATCTCGAGACATTTTTTCTTTGCTATACACATTTTTTTAAATGTTTACTTCTAAGTTTGTCCTTTTATATATTTCTGAGACTGCATCAAATTTTAAAGTAGCTTGTAAGGATAAGATAATGAATTTTTTCAGCGCGTAGTAGACTAAATGAAAAACTAAAGCTCATGAATATTAAGAAATTATCGGAATTATCTGCAGGAAACTAGTTCTCTGAGTGTAAAGAAATCCTAGAAGTCAAACTGCAAGACCAGATGTATTCTATGATCATTCCAAATGAAAAATGGAAGAAATACTTAAAAGATTGCAATTCAGGAGGTTTTTTTGTTTTGTCTTTTTTTTTTCTTTGTGGATTGAAGCAGGGCCTTCACACTGAGCTACATCTCTAGCCCCCTCCCTTTAATTTTATAATTTTCAGACAGGATTTTGCTAAGACTGTCATGTTGTCCAACCCAGGCTCAAACTTGTGATCTTGCCTCAGCCTCCCTTGTGCTGGGATTGTGCACCGCACCCGGCTCTCAGTGTCTATATTTTTGTCTACAAGTATTGCTTTGTTTATTGGGGGGGAGAGAGCGGGGGAGAGAGGGAGGGAGGGAGACAGAGAGGCAGAGAGGCCGCCCGAGAGAGGGCCGGCGAGGGGCGGGCCTGTCTGTCTGACCTGCGGTGCCTGCTGAGTGCTAACCGCCGTGCGTGGCCCTGTGCAGGCCCAGAGCTGCCCTCACACCCCGCGCTGCGCGCCTGCAGTGAGCGACGCGCGTGCGGCTCATCTCCTGCGTCCAGATCGCTCTGAGTCCGCTCTCTCCTTGCAGGGTGTTCGGGATGTTTGCACACACAGAAGACAGAGAAACCGTGTACGCTTGGTTTACATTTTCACACTGGCTGGTGTATGCCAATAGTGCTGCGAACCCAATTATTTACAATTTCCTCAGTGGTAAGTTTTCGCTTTTTCTATAAGATCACAGCCCTGACCACAGAGGGCAGGAAACAAGCTGGAGACACGGAGCCGTCTTTCACCGTTTGATGAATCGAGTGCACAGGCCTGTTTAGATGCTCACACTTGTCCCCTTCATCACAGAGACGGGGCCGTCATGATGCAGAGGAGGAACTTGGTTGCTGGAGACCTGGCTTTGCCTGGCCTGAGCTACCTTGAGTTTCTTCCTTTACAGAAGTGAATATATGTTACCTAACTTCCCAGAGAGAATTGCCTAGGTTTTCTTACAACTTCAAATAAATGTTTAAATAGGACAGTTGTAATTATGAGTAACGAACAGAGCAGTCCTGCCTGTCATACTTTAAATTTACAATTCACAAATATGTAAAATACCTCTACCTATTTTGTCTTTCTGGTGTTACTCTTTTGCCAAAATATATAACCTAATTGAGACAGAACTTAATTTTTCCACTTTTAAAATTTTATGTATTTGTATTTTGCTTACAGGTCACATATCTTGCATTTATGTCAAAATTTCTCACTGTTAACAAAAGTATCAGTCTTAGGTAACGAGCTGGATGACACACAAGTAAATATCTATAATCTGTTAGGTCTGCAGAGCCTCTATGTCTGAGATAAACATAATCATAAAAATAGTTTGAGTAATTATTGTTCTATTTTCACTTGGCCTATTAGAATTGTGTTGTAATTAGCCACACATTTGCACTGTCGCTTCACAAGCCATTTGAGTCACTTTTTTACTTCTACTTCCAAATGTATGGGAATTTTATATGGAAGAATAGCCATTCATTTTGTTATACGCTTAGTAGATTATGTTCATCTTCTAACTTTGTCTTTGGCTGTTGGGTTAAAAAAAAAAGGCCCATTGATCAATTTTGGGGTGTACTGAGTTAAAATTGGATAGGAGTAAGTGGTTCTGGTATGATACCACCCAATAGAGTAACTATAGAAAACATTTGTGTATTACAAGTTTCAAAGAGCTGGAAGAGGAGATTTGGAAGGTTTTACCATAAAGGACTGGTAAACGTTTGAAGAGATGCACTTGTTTAACTTAATTTAAACATTACACAATGTATGCACATATTGAAACATTTGATTTTTGTTGTGTTATTTAAAAATACATTAGAAATTACCTACGGGACAGGAAATAAACAAGGATAAACAGTTTCCTTTCTCAACATAAATTTGTCTCAGCCAGTCCTGCACCAAGCAGGTGACACCTATGAGGAAAAGTGGAACCGAAGCCGAAGACCGAGCTGGAGCGCTGGCACAGAGAGGCGAGGCTGAGCTGGGAGCCGGGTCCTGGGGCCACGCTGGCCGAGCGCTGGTCTCTCCCGCTCTCCTCCGATGGCTCCGTGCCTCGGCGGGGCGCAGCGGGGAGCAATGACAGCGTTCACTCAAACAGGGGCAGTGGTTTCGTTTTCATAATTCTCCAACCACCTGCCAGTAATTTAAAGATAAGGAACGCTTCTAAAGGTTTTTCCTCTTTCAGTTGTTTTTCTTTTTTGCTCGTTTTATGTAGGTTATGAAACTAGAACTTTTAGAGATGTTGCAATATATTTTTTCTGGCTCTTTTGTCAAACCCTGTTGTACACGTTTCCTAGAATACAGTGTAGGGTGATTTTAGCTTATATAGATGCACACTATGGTACCGGCTTCATTATTCTCGAAGTTGTGCGGTTCCTGGGCGTGCTTCTGTGAATGGCCATTTTTATAATAGTTCTATAGGTAGACTATTAGTACCTTCACTCATACATGAGGTTTGACCAACAAGGAATGAAACAAGCTGTGAACATCAGGTATGAAAATCAATCTCATAACTTTATAGAATAGCCTCATTGTTTCAGGAATTTACCAGGCTTCCAATGAACTTAATTTCCTTTTCCCATTTGCTCCATCTTCTAAAATATGACACCGCATTGTTGCTTTGCCTCCAGGGAGCAGCCCCGCTTCACCCTGGGCATAATTTGCTGAAACGTTCACGCATGATCCTTTTTCCTTCCATGCTCTCTGGCTCGCCAGGAAAATTTCGGGAGGAATTTAAGGCAGCGTTTGCCTGCTGTTGCCTGGGAGTTCGCCGTCGCCAGGAGGACCGGCTCATGCGGGGCAGGACCAGCACGGAGAGCCGCAAGTCCCTGAGCACGCAGATCAGCGCCTGCGAGCACGCGGGCGAGCTGGAGCAGGTCGGCCTCCCCGGCAGGGCGCGCGGCCCGAGGCCGGTGGGGCGCGGCCGCCGCGCCGCTGGGAAACTCTGCAGCCCTGCGCCCACGGTACTGAGCCCAGCGGCTCTTTTTTAAAAGCTCTGCATACAGAATTTTATTATCCTAATGATCTGAAGCTAAACGCTTGTCTATCCATTTTTTAATAATGTATTGCTCTTTGGAAATAAAATGTCAGTTAAAAATCATTTCTCCATTTTTGACTTAAACATGTTAGAACTTCAGCCTTCGCCTGAACTTCTTTCAGCCTATGTCACTTTTAGCTTCGTGTATTAAGACTGGTGTCAGCTAAATATTTGAATGTTTTTACTTCTTCTCAGAAGCCCTTGTTATTTTAATCTCATACAATTCAAACTGGTTGCTAAAAACCATGTTGGCTGCTAAAATAGGTAGTGATTACTAACTCTCAGTTAACAGCACACTTATTTTAGTTGACCCAATAGTTTTTTAAAAGTAACAAAAGACTGTGCTACAATGTGTCATCGGAGAGAATATTTATATATTAAGTAGTGTATTATATGAGATAATGCAAAAAATCCCTTTCAAAACCACATAAAGTAAATACTATTGAACGTCATTTTCCACTAATTTCATCAGGCCTTTGCTCAGTTCTCTCGGGTCTTTCATTTGATCATCAGTAACATTTCTTGTCCAACATATGATCAGTAAGACTACATGAAAATAAACGTTTTGTAATGACTATGAATACATAAAAACTTCCAACTCCAGGGAACAATTTTAACATTTACAAATAAGGTAAAATAGCCTTATTATATTCTTCTAAACAACCAAATGAGACAGTCAGCCTTGCTGAGTTAAATTAAGAGTGTGCTGCTGTGCTAGATGGCAGGGCGCGTGCGGGGAGACGCGAAGACGCCTTCTGGGGAGCGGCGGCTGGCGAGCAGACTTCCCAGCCAGGGCGACGGCGCGGGGACTGGGCCTGCGCCTCTCGGTGCAGCCACGGGCAGCACACGTGCCCCTTTCCCCACCTGGTCACAGTGGAGCTTTCCGTACCCGTGAAGTCCGCCCGAGGCTGGGACTCTGCGCTAGATGGTTAGAGAGTGGTTTGCTTTCAGCTTGCACCCAAGTGAAAGAAATGCAGTGTATTTTGTATAAATGAAAGCTCTAGACCCCAAAGCACTGTGTGTTTCAAATTATTCCTTTGAAAAATTCTTCTGATTCAAATATTCACTTAAATGCAAAATAAGTGATCATGTAGTCATGATCCTCTTAGAGTAGAGCAGCAAGCATTCTGCTTGCATGACAGGCAGCTATGGTCATCATATTTAAGAAAAATTTTCTTAGAATAAAATTAATATCTTGCCATCTTCTTGTTTTCCCAAGTTGTTATTTCAGAGAAAAATAATACAAAGTATCCACAATTTGTTTTCTAATTTTAGAATTCAGGATTTCATGACCTTGTGCCTTTTACTACACAAAGCAAAACTCTCTTATATGAAGTTTATTGAAATTATATTGGCAAATTTCAGCACTGTACTAATGGAGGTAATATATTTTAAATCTCTCCTTTCTCTCCTTTGTACATTTAAGAATTTATGCTGCGTAAAGGAGAGTTGTAGTTTTCATGTCACAATGAAAGTTACCATTTTAATTATTTTGAGAATAACTTCAAAAAGCATTGGATTAAAATCCAAGTAATAACTCAGAGTAAGTGTAAGTATATTAGATGTCAAAGGAACCATCCTTATCATTTAAAACAGGAGAAAGAGAGAAAGGGAGGGAGAGAGAGTGAGAGAGAAACAGACAGAGATAGCGGCAGAGACTGAGACAGAGAGAAGGTGGGAGAGACGGGGAGTGGGTAAAAGAGCAACTCAGGTAATATTCCTGTGACGGATCGGAAGTCAGGACTTTTTTTGTGCCAAATTAGTGATTCTCAGTGTGCGGTATCTGAATTCTCAGCATTAGCATCTCCTGGGAACTTGGGAAACTGAAATTTCTACCCTACCCCAAGCCTGCAGAACCAGAAGCCATGGGGGTGATACCCAGGGATCCTACCTGTTATCAAGCCCCGCGGGTGATTCTGAAGAGCCTTAAGATCTGAAAATCACTGCTCTCTGAAGGATACCATCAGGCATAAATTTATTAGCCCGTGTGAAATAAAGTCTTTTACTGCGCAGGTGTCCACAGCAGGGGCCACTGTCGTCGAGACTGTCAGCCGCACGGGAGGGCTGAAGGAGGAGCCCGAGGGTCTCCCGCGAACCGCGCCCGCGTCGTCTCACTCAGAGAGGTAGTGGTTTACAGCACAGTCGCCGCCATGTTGCAGGTTCCCTGCTTTACAGTGACCCAGAGGACTTCAGAGTGTAACTGCAACTTTCACATCGCAGTCTTATTTACTAATTTACAAGGTCTGTGGAGGTGGGTGGTTTCCACCAATGATCATGCTTGAACAGAAAGTATGAAATAAAACGAGTATGGAAAAGAAACGTTGGAATAGAATAACAGACATTTATTTATCTCTCAATATGTGCACCCTGAAATCCTTCTAAGAGGCAAAGAGTTACCATGGTTACTTTAATAGAACAAATGGTAAAGAAACAGGCATCCCTAAACCCTGAAGAATTTATGGAAAAAAAGGATCAACTACTTACCTCGTGGTGTGCTAATGACACAGCAGAAAGGTGTGTGTTGGGATTGCTGTATGCTGAACATTGATGTGTATTCTCTCTTTGTTCTGTTATATTCAAAGACTTTACATAAAATGTCAGTGTCATTGAAATTTTGTTATCGATAAGGATAGATGAGATAATAATGCTACCACATTGTAGAACGTATTTGAACTTCATTATTTCTGCATTTCTACAAAGACTTGAAGACCTTGATATTTGAATCTATTCATTCTTGGCAAGAGAATTACTATCAGTTTATGAGAAAAAAGTTTCTAATTTTCCCAAAACATAATGTCTTGGGTATTACAACTTGTTACAGGTTATTGGTGAGTTAATTGCAGAAGAATTAGGCTCAACAATACTGAGTTTCACTCCCAACATAGACTGTTTTGGTAAAGGTTAAGATAAGTATGCTAACAAAATTTGGCCTAAATATGCTTAAATCTGAATCAAAACGGCTAAGTCCAAAAGCTGTTTATTGACTCAAATTATGCAGATGCAAATCATAATAGTGGTAACTGCATTTCAAAAAATTTGACCCATCATTATGATTTAGAAAATTTTTCAATGAAAGTTAATGTTACGACAGGTGATTTTTCTACTTCCTGTGAGTTACAAGTCAAAGCAAAGTAAATTACTTTAGATAATATTCAAATACTTCTCAAATTGCATGGAGCAAAATAATAATTTTTTAGAGCCAGGATACAAACAGGGAAAATATTGTTAATTGAAGTCTATTCTATTACCTTACATAGCAGAGAAAATGGGGTACACTGGCATGAAAACACTATTAGTTCTGTCTCTCACAGTTAGAAGGGAATCATTTTCTACATGACTACTGTTACTGAGATGGGGGGTGCAAAAGATTCCCCCAACTTGCCACGTATTTCTATTCTTTAAATTTTCTCTGTAAGCTTTGGAATTTGAATGTCTTATGTTTCTCATGAAATGTGTTTCTGTAATTGTTGTAGCTCATGTGTGTAACATCATGTCAATAATTCACCCACTATCTTGAAAGACGTTTTGCGTCTACTTTGTTCTGTATCTCCAAGAAAACATTTCTTATTAGATCCAATGTGATTACACATCTGTCTCTGTGAAAGACATTCACTGTGCAGGTTTTAAATAAAAACCATATTGAGAATTCTATAATCACATTCACACTGCCCTTTCTACTGTATGAAAAATCTTGTTGTTGTTGATTAGATAAATTGGATATTCACTCATAATCAGTGTCAGATCATTGCAGTTAGGGATTTAATTAAGCCCTCTGGTGCTGTACTTATGACCAAAATATTTTTCCCTATAAGTTCATATAATCATGGGTAATCAGGATATAAATTATTTTTAATATTGTTTCCAAGAATAGGTACTATACTACGGGTAAAGATTAACACAAATATTTCAGAGAAGTTATGTAAAACACATTTGTATACCAGTAAATTTTGAACCTTTCACCTAAGTGAGAGATTTGATCTGCATCAAAATAGAGAAAATGATGATCTCATTATTTTCAATCTATTATGAAATTACATAAATGTATTGCACTCACATAAGTCTTTTCCCAGGCCATTATGGATAAGACTATTTTAAGTTTAAAAATGAATTTTAAAAATATATATTTTCTGCTTTTTTTTTCACCTATCTGGTTCTGATAAAGTTCAGAATCAAATGCCAAGGACTTTAATTTTAAAGATCAGTTCTCTCTCAGTATTTTTTTTTCTAGCACTTGTAAAGATAAAGCAATCATCCAGGATGACACTTGGTCCCTAACGACCCGTGGCTGACATGGAGGCGGGGTAGTTTGGTAGGCGGTCTCGCTCTAAACGCTTCTCAGCAGATCTCTTTCCGAGAGAGAGCGGTTGTGTGATCACTGTCGCCCACACCGCGCGCTGGCCTCCTCCTGGAGCAGCCCCACGAGTGGGCCGCAGCAGCACCCCCTCAGCGGCCTCGGTAGGGCAACGGAGGGAAGGTCCCCGGCCTTTCTCATCGCTCCCCCTCGGGTCTGCACCGCACACCCCCTTGGCAGGCAAGGCCCTCTCCGCAGCCCTCCGGCTCTGCAGGGCTGCTGGCCCCCTTCAGCCCCAGACCACGCCGCTGCACCTGGCTTCATCAGGAGAGCCGGTGGGAAACTGGAGAACAAACTAAGTTCAAGGAGAAAGTTTAGAAATCACAGTTTGCAGCCCCAAATAAATAACAACTTCCTAGTGTTTTCAAAGTCGTTTATGTCTTTTCCAGAATGTTCCTGTGGATGGGCGGGCTTCCGGCTGCTTTTGTCTCTCCCCACGTCCCCAGCAACCCTTGCAGGTTCCGCCTGCTTGGGGTCCCAGCCTTGAGATCCAAAGCAGGCCGGGCTGCAGAGGTGCCAGCACCACCTTCAGAACCCAGCTCCTACTGCACTTCCTTTTGTAGGTCTACTTTGATGCAGTCGTAGAAAAAATATGTTTTAAAAGATATTGCTTATTATATAATAAATTTCTACTTCAAAATGAGGAAGACAACGTTAATTACCAAGGAAGAATGGTGTGGACAGAACGTGGTTGGGACAGGGCGATCAGACAGTGCACTGCCCCACGGACTTGATGTACTGTTAATGTGACAGTGAGGACACCCTCCAAAAGCAACCACGCTCTTTTCATGGGGTAGGGATTCAAATGTCAGGGGAATACTAGTCTATAAAGTTGTGTCGGATCATGCCAAGACCCATAATGGAATGGGAAAAAAGGTCATATTAGAATAGTACTGAAACTCACAGAAAAAGTATACAGTATTTGTACACTTTGTGTGTGTGCTCAGCTGTGCAACACAGTGAATTAGTCTAAGAATATCCTGCAATGTGTATCAATTTTGCATGTCATTCTTTCAAAGGTTTCATTTATCTAATTCACTATTTCCCTAAAATTGTTTCTTGTATTTTGATAACTAGTTCCCCTCATTCTTTTATTAGTATCCAAATCCCATTCTTCTGCTAATCTAGAAAGACTTGCCCAAGAATGTCTTTTTTTTTCTGTAAAGAGTTTTGTTAGGTTTATTGTTACTTGCACTCATATAGTTACTGCAGTTTGGGCGAAGTGAAAAGAGAGGTCTATACAGTGCTCATTCCCTCCAGAATCCCATGTCAGTCACCTAAAAAAGCAAGGCTTTTGATGTCCAGTTCCATTCCAGAGAAAGGAAGGCATGAAAACAGCACTGCACTGGTTACTAGGCATCGCTTACTTCCGACAGTGAAGAGCGTGTCGTCTCCACTCGGTAGAGCCTGCTCCCGCAGCTCTGAGGAGAAGCAGCCCGAGCAGACCGCACGGCCCCCCAGCCCTGCCCAGCACCGAGTGGGCCTGCGCTCCGGGGCAAGCTGGCTGCGGCACCGGGCACATTGCTCTCTTCACCCCATCTCTGCTACCATTGTTTTTCTTCCACTTCAGAAGCTGTTCAGGAAAATGATTTCATTATTTACAAATTATTTTAAGACCATACAAATCTGCTTGAATTCAAACTTCGAAGCCTCTACAACCCTTACTTATATAGTGCAATGTTTGCTTTTAAGTGGGTATGTTTGGGGACAGGAATAGAAATTTCATCTCATACTTTATCAGTTGTTAATTATCCTTAATTCATTATCTTTTACATATGACAAGTTACTGACTTCAAGCCCATCCGCAGCTGCCACGCTGCTTTGCTGTGAAATCCGTGGCTTTGGTCCTTCTTTTGGGAATACAGTAATAGTAGAAATTATCTCCCTGGACTCCAGCAACTTGAATAGGCAGCACGACTCCTCCTCACTTGATTATTCATTTGATTATTAAACAACTATTCTTGCATTCTTTGAATATTTTTTAAGTATCCTATTTTTTGAGATTTAATGTTGAAATCTAATGAATTTACGATATTTTTCTTTGTTACAGAGACCACTAATATTTTATATAGTTACAGCAAGATCAGGTTGCCACTAAGAATATTCAGACTAGAACACTGAAAGAGCTAACTACTACTACAATTAAAAACTTTTTTTTTTCACTTAACATGCTTTAAACAAACACGATTACTTTGTACAGTTCTATCCAGGTCAGACCAAACGTCAGTGTCTATGTAACCTGCTGCCCTGCTGTAGGATCTTAGCTATCCTGTCCATCTAACAAGGCACTTCCTCTGGTCATTTTGGTGTTTGTATTTCAGTGAGGACATGTCAAACTAGCGTCTTTTAAAGTCAGGGGTTGTTTTTGTGATTCAGTGGGCCAGTTTCTTTGACTACACCTTGTTTCCTGATTAAAATTAGTGTGGATAGTCTTCCTGGTAGGGACTACCAATCCAATTTTGCTTCAATATCCCCTGAGATTCTTGTCTGAAACTCAGGTTCTTGACCACCACTCTGAGTAAACTACTTTCCTTGATCTGAGATGAAACGCGAGATTCTGATCTACCTTGTCTAGACTTGAATTTAACCCTGCTCATCACCTGAAGTTCTAGGGGTCAAGCACTCACTTGTTGATGAGACTACATTTTATGTTGGAGAGGATAGCTCTTGTCTGTGGGACCCTCTGACCACTACGTCTTGGAGCTGACAGCATTTCCTTTAAGTCACTGTCCTTGTTTGGCCTCTTAATGTTCAGAAATGTTAGTATAATCCTATTTCACAAAAGCTTCATTACGTGGCTCCCTTGTTTTCTGGCAACATAGCTACATCCTATGGTCGTACCAGGATTCACTGATATTCTCAATGAATAAAATTGACACAAATTTTCAGCTGACAATATTTGATGTTTAAAAAGTTGTAAGTGCCGGGAATTTAGCTCAGGGGCGTAAGCACCTGCCTGGCAGGCACTAGGTTGTGAGTTCAATTGCCAATACCAAACAAACAAACAAACAAAAAAAGAAAATAAAAACAAAAAATAAAAACAAAAAGTTATAAGCTAAGATCAGTTAGTTGTAAATACCACTGCACTCAGACCAGCCATAGAGCTCAGTGGCACAGCACCTGCCCAGCAAGCACAAAGTCCTGAATTCAATTTCCTGTACCAAAAAAATAAATAAATAAATAAATAAAAAAAGAAAGAAAGAAAGAAAAAGAAAAAAGAAAAAAAAAAGGAATGAAAAAGCTATAAACTAAGAGACAAAACTCTTTCTACCGCCAGCAGATGGCATCATTTTGGACTTTTTTACCGATAGTCTTCTGAATGGCTCTTCATACACTAACTGGGGGTAACACGAACTTACAGAATTTACCTATCAAAACCTATGACAGGAAATAATATCTTTGGAGACATCTCTGTAAGATTAAGCAATTTTTTTGTTGCTACCTACTTTAAAATCCATCCTCATTTTAACTTCAAGTAAATCTGTGTCCTCCAATTACATTTGTTTGTGTGTGTGTGTGTGTGTGTGTGTATAGATGTACACTTCGATATGATGATACTCTGGAGAAGCATTCCAAGGAAGAGTTCTAAAAACACAATAGTATTTTTTTCTTAAAAGTGCTGCAGACATTGTTTATGGCATTCCAAAAACATATAAAGAAGTAATAAAAGAACATTTTTGCCTGGACTGAGTACCAGGGGTACTTAGTTTTCTTGCTTTCATTTTAAGAATATTACACAATGTCCTATTTTTAAAAACTTGAGCTCAGTATTCCATTTGCTTGCTGGAAGGATTTAGAAGCTGCTCTCCAACCACACCAGTCCCAAGTACACAAATGTCATGGCCAACACTGCATGGGCTAATCTCCATTCTGGCTTCCCTTTATTTTCATCTTCTTTCACTATTTGCCTCCATTTTCCAGTATGTAATTTTTTAAAACTATATTTGGTAGAAAAATAATTCTTGGAACAAATAAACAAATAAAAATTGTTAGCACAAAACCAAAAGTACTTAGAAAAGTTTAGAGATGAACATTAAGAAAAACTAAAAAATAACTACAGATACATTTACATACATATGCTTTTAGTACACAATTTTTCTTTTAATTATTAACCTGTATTACAGAGGGAAGATTTGAAGCTTATAAATGCGCATAAAATAAATGCAGAGAGGGAAGATTTGAAGCTTATAAATGCGCATAAAATAAATGCAGATTTTGGGTTCCAGTCTCCTTAACTGTGGCCTCTGTGGAAACATTCTCTGGGCTCCAGGTTCACTGGAGGATGGGTAAGGATGTCTTCCAGGCCGCGGCGGAAGAGGGAACGTCCGCGCCTCACTTGCAGATGCCCAGATGGGTTTCAACCGCTGCACCACGCTGCAGCACAGGCGCCATTTAACCAAAATGGCCACCACGAAGTGAGTGCTTCTTATATGTGAGATTCATTTATTTCTTTTCCCAGTAAAGGTTTTCAGATCCCAGTGAACATCTTTCCACTTTCTTCAGATGAAAAAAAAAAGAGCACTTTTAAATATAAATAATTATTAATCATATCAAAATTATTAATTCAGTAATTTACTAGATATTCTTTAAGAACTCTATAGTAGCAGTCGTTTTAATTCATTGTGGATCAGGGCATTTTCTTCCCTACTAGGATATAAATTATTTTAAAATTTTGAATATGCTGTACTTAAAAGTCTTGTGTGCCAGCCCTGGGCTTTGAACATTGCCTCATAAGATGTAGACTTTCAATAAGTTTTATTGATTAAATCAGCTAGTAAAGAGTTCCCTCTCCATTGTTGTACTTTATTTCATTTAACTTTGAAAAGTGCTAGGAACAAAGTGAGACATTGGTAAAAGAGAAAACACCGTTTACTATTTGCCTAAACATTTTGCTAAGAAGGGATACACAAGTCAAAAAGACCAAATTCCTGTCCATGTTAAAGTAATGTGAAGAAGAATTTAAATAAACTTTTGAAGTCAAGTCTAGGTACCAGATGAAGCAGGCTCTGTCTAGTTCTTGGTGACTCTGGGTAAGCCTTGGCTGCAGTCTGCAAGCAAACCCGAGGAAAGCCAGCCAGGAAGGCGGGGCCCATCCACGGTGGGTCAGGACGTGGGCAGCTACTCTGCCTCGGGTGCTGCACGTCTTTGGAAAATGGGCACTGGGTGGCTGAGAAGGGGTAGACACTGAGAAGTGTTCTGTAACACGCGAGGCAATGGGAAGCTTGTGTTATATAACTGGGGACAACTCAGGAATTTTATCCAGAAGAGTGACGTGGTTAGATTTGTGTTGTGGAGAGTGTATTCATACCTCTCTAGACTGAAGTTTAGATCTCAGATAGGCTTTTACAGAAGCACTTA
Source organism: Dasyprocta punctata (assembly GCA_004363535.1). Classification (NCBI taxonomy): domain Eukaryota; kingdom Metazoa; phylum Chordata; class Mammalia; order Rodentia; family Dasyproctidae; genus Dasyprocta; species Dasyprocta punctata. Next base: position 52,459 of record RJWM01010609.1, read on the forward strand.
CTGCCAAGAAACAATTTGGTCCTAAACCAAGGCAGTGGAAACTGGTCTGGAAAATAAACACTAGAATTGATTTCTACGTGACGGTTGGGGGAATAAGACAGATCACAGTAATGCTTACCTCTGTTTACGGTGGATCCCAGCCATCACCCGCTTAAACAGAGTCGTCATTCCAGTAGCCAAGAACACTAGGCATTTAAACAAATCTGTGCATCTGCCCTCCCCTGGTTGATCTGCTGTCATTCCTCCGGCAGTGGTGAGAGGCTGAGTCGTGGTCACCGTGGAAGTTCTCTCCTTGAGCTCTGGCCTTGCTCTTCTTCTCCGACAGTCACTACCACCCTTCTGGCATGGGCTGGCTCCAGCACCCAGTATGGCTACCAACTTGTGATTCTTGCTGTCAAGAATCTGCCACCGTCTGGCCTGTAGCAGCCTGCTCTGCTAGATACTTCCTGGCAAGAGGTGGCCTTGCCATGCAAGTATGTGGTGTGAGCGTTCTCTCTCTCTCTCCCCTCCCAGGGTGTGTTGGTGAGTGTGTGGGTGGGTGGGTGTCTACTGCGAACAGGAGAAAAGCAGGCCACATTTTCTCCTGTTATACACATCTAGAGTGTCTTACATTAAAACTTCTCCCAGGTCCAAGGCCCAGGAGCTCTCTAGATCTGCAGCTCCCTCTGGAGTCTCAGTTTCCCAGAGGACCACCTTGCAGACCGTTGAGATTTGTAGCATCCTGCTAGAACCTCAACTTCAGCACCTTCAGTCTTTTCTTGAATTCAGGATTCTGTGTCTAATTAGGAAAAAAAGTAAGGTATCTGTGGCTTCTAAATTCTCATAGAAAAAAAAAAAAAAACAAGCGCAAGTTTTTACTTCTCCAGACCAAAATATAATACCACATGTTATCTTCCTTTATTATTCAATATCTTAGAACCATGTTTATAGTTCTTTTAGCCAAGGGACACATCATCAGATCATATATATATGCTTGTTTTTTTCCAGAGGTGACAATTATCAGGCTGACTCTAAGGTTGAGGCCGATCAGAGTTCCTCTCCTCCAGAAGAGAACATTTCATAGAATTTTAAGTTGATAAATATAAGGGATATAGAGGGGTAGTTGGAGAAAAGAAAGTGTTATTAAACACAAAGTTTAAACAGCTTTATTTTTCAAAAGGAAATGTATTTTTATAAATAGATATTTGTCAGTGATGTACCCTGGATTTATTATCGCAATGTTTTCTTTCTTTCTGTTTTACATTTGTTCCACTGGAGCCCGAGTTAATCTAACTCGGGAACCTAGGGCCCTTCCTCGTTTCAGTTATTCCAGCCTTTGACATATGAATGTCTATTCCCCAGGTGTGAGGTTTAGTACCTGCTATGGTTTATTTTTATTTATGTATTTATTTTTTATTTTTTTCTGATTTCAAGGACAGTTTTTTTTTTGTTTTTTTTGTTTTTTTTTGGCACTGGAAATCGAACTCATAACCTTGCACTTGCCAGGCAGGCATTTGGTGTCGCTGAGCGAAATCCCTGGCTCAAGGCCAGCCTTAACTGCATAGTGAGACCCTGTCTCAAAAAGACAAAAAAAAAGTTTGAGGTTGAAGATGTAGCTCAGTGCTAGGCCTATGTACAATCCCCAGTACCAAAGAAATGAGAAAGGGCCGAGGATGTAACTCGGCGGCAAAGCACCTGAGCGCCAAGCTGGCAAGCATGAGGTCATGAGCTTGATCGCTGGTACAAAAAAAACCCAAAAGCAAAAAACCAACATCAGCCAGGTATGGTGGTGCATGCCTGTAATCCCAGCACTTGGGAGGCTGAGGAGCAGGATTGTTGCAAGTTCAAAACCAGCCTGGGCTACGAAGTGAGCTCAAGATTAGCCTGAACTGCATAGCGAGATCCTGCCTCAAAATGACAAAACAAACAAACAAAAAAAACCAACATCAGGGCTTCTTAGACACAAGTGTTTTTCAGTCTCACCCCTCCCTACTCTTAATTCCCAAACCAGTAAATTTTCACATTGTTGTCTTTACTTTTGTTTTTGAGACAGGGTCTTGCCAGGTAGTTCAGACTGATCCTGAACTCACTATGTAGACCAGGCTGGCCTTTAACTCACAGCAATTCTCCTGCCTCAGCCTCCTCAGTGGTGGTATTATAGGCATGCACCACCACATCTGACCTGTTTCTTGGTTTCCTAGTTCCCTTTCGTCTTCCAAAGTCTAGGCAGTAAAGCTGTCCTCAACTTTTGTGACAGACATTTAAAAAGCAGGGAACACATCAAAAAACAGCATGTGTTTATTTTGCAGTAGTGCTGAGCAATTTCTTTAGTGCCAGCCCTGGCGTTGCCGTGGGACTGAGCCGTCACCATCCTGGTGGAAGTCCTGGGATTTTATGACTCTGCCTCGATCACAATGTGGAGGGGGCACTGAACACTCAGGAGTACAGATCAATACAGTTTAACACATAATGAACGTACGTGTATTTTTTTTTTTTTGAAACAGATTCTTAGTATGTATAGTTCTGTGGCTCAGGCTGGCCTCAGACTCACTAAGTGGCCAGGCAGCATGGCAATGGGCATTAAACTATGGGCAATCATCCTGCCTCAGCCTCCTGAGTGCTTCGACTTGGGGCATACACCACTACTCCTGGCTCACAACCATATTTTTAATAAAGATGTGGTCAGCAGAATGAGTAGAGGGAAAAAGAGAAAAAGCAAAAGTGTTTATGGTTACACCTATTAGTAGAGGTCACCAGACAGGGTCTGAGGCAGCTCGCACCAAGAGAAGGCACCGGAACCCACCCCACCTGGAGGGTAAATTGTGAGTTTGCTGACTGGAAAAAGAATTTTCAGGTCATCTTCCTGCAGAGGCATAAAAGTACTTATTAGGGAATTCTTTTTTGAGACAGTCTTGAACTCACTATGCAGCTCAGGCCGGCCCTGACTTGCTGGAATCCTCCCACCCGCTGAGATTACAGGCATGGGCCACCACGCCCAGCTGTTAGGGAGAAATTTAAAAGTATGCACTCAAAAAGAAATAGAGTGGGCCTTCAAGAGAGATGGGTACATTATTTCCTAGATCTGGGACATTTTTGTTTCTCTTGAGGGCCTGGTAACCCCAGGAAAAAGTGGCCCAGCCCCCACAAAAGGCTGCTCACCCATTTCATAGATATAAGCCTAGTTTTGTTTTTTTCCTCCCTAAAATGAATAATCTAAGCATTCTTTGAATTCTCTTAATTTGTTCCTTTATCTCAGGATCATGTTTCTGCTCTGTCAAGTAAGCCAGTGTGAATTTTCAGTATTCTTGAGGAATTCTGGGTGTGATGGATCTAGAAGTAGCCCAAATTAACCAAGGGAATGCGGGTATGGATTACCTTGAATAACTTTCACTGAATCCTGGCAACTGTAGTCTTTTTTAAAAGTCTAATTTGTAAGGCTGGGAGTGGAGGTGGACCTCAGCACTTGGGAGGCTGAGCAGGTAGATTGCTTGGCTGTTCCAGGCCAGCATGGACTACATAGTGAGTTCAAGGCCAGCCTGAACTACACAGCGAGACCCTGTCTCAAAAAACAAAACAAAACAAAACAAACCCAAAGGATAAAAATAAGAAGCACAATCTTAAGGTATGCTTTCCTTTCTCTCCTTTCTGTAGTCAAACCTATTATCTTGGCCTTATTCTTTGGCACTTGTGAGTCCACCGCTTGTTTTTTAAGAGGTGAAAAGAGCTATCGGAGGCAGGGCCGAGCGAGGTGTGTCTTTCCGATTACAGACACGGATCCCAGATCCGTGGGGACACCCCCGCCACCCTGACCGTGCACTTGCTGGTTACGTCGCAGAACACCTTGTCCTTTAAGGCCCCTCCTCTGTCCAGGCCTTCCTCCCCACATGGCTCCTCCCCCGCCGTGCTCCCTGGGGTCGGGGCAGCTGGGGAGGTCACGCTCGCTTCTTCCCTTTCACTGGGAGGGAGGAACCCGCATGTGCCCAGCCCCGGGCTTCCCGGCTGGCTGCCCGGCCCTAGGGGTTGCCTGGGGTCCATGGCAGGAAAGGCAGGCCGCCCCTGCTACGGTTTAGATCTAGAATGTCCCCTCAAGTCTCGCACTCAGCCGCGGGGAGGGGCCAGTGGGGTCTTGGTCTGTGCAGGCGCAGTCTGGTCCCCATGGCTTCCTGTCTCCCAGCTTCATTGCTGCCCGCGTTGGCTGTGACCCCGCCACCCCGCCGTTCACCCTGTTCCCACCGCAGTTCCGTCCTTAGAAAGCCAGGGGCCGCAATCAACCCCTCCTTCAAGTTTCAGGTGGCCAATAGTTCCTGCCAGCCACAGGAACACAGACCATGCCGGGCATTGCATTTAACTCCCGTGAAATCATTCTTTCCTGAGAAAATTAAATAATTAAATGAGGTAAGGGAATTATGAATGGGAAGTTGAGGAACTTTGGATGCTTCCATGTTGGCTGTGATGAGTCCAGATAAAAAGAAATCAGAGCCTGGGGCTTCTTGTCCAAATTCCTACAAGAAGAATTCCACTTCTTTCATTTATGTATTTATAGCATTTTATTTGAAACATAAATGCATTCAAAGTTACACACATTATCATTCAAACTACGGAAACCGATGATTTTATTATTCCCTCTCACCTCTACATGTTCTGGTTCAATAGTCACTTGCTATTTGAAAAGAGAATTGAGAACATTATTTTCCTTGACACTGACTAGGTTTTATTCATCTGCCATGTCCGCGAATTTGCTTGTGGCACTGTTCTGTTCTATTTTTACTAACCTCATTGAAATTCAGTACCTCCTATGCTAACTTTGTCATTCATAGAAATTACAGATATTTTTATACAACCATTGCACTTGTGGAAAAATATCTCCAATTAGGATTTATGATCATCACTACATTGAAATTATAGTATTATTAGAACCATTTGGATCCTCATATGTAGTCTCTCACTAAAGAAACATAGGTATTACTTTATCACAAGCTAGTTTTGAACATAGTGTGATACCCAGCCTTCAACATGATCAGTTTTCTTTGTAATATTTTTAAAAATTTGCCTTGGTAATACTCTGAGGCGGGTTCTATGGAGAAAGCGCGAGGATGGCAGTGGTCATGCGCTAGCGACACCGAGAGTGAGCCTTATTCCGCGTGGGGTAAGCAGGAAGGCCCCGCAGGTGTTTCCTATGCCTTTCTTCCCGGAGCCTTGCACTCGGGCTGCATGCATTTTATCACATTCCCTGTCCGCAGTAAGTCGTTTTGATTTGGCTTATGTGGGAAGGAGCACTGGTAGAGGGTCTGAAGCAAATTTAGAGATTCAATATCTGTAAAAGGAAAAATGATCAATTTTATTCATTATAATTCCTTTGCTAAATTATAATTAGGTCATTGGGTGGAATATAATGATTTGTAGACTCATGATTTTTGTAGACTTCTGATATATTATTTGTAGACTTCTAATAGAAGAGGGGGGAAAAGCAACTTTATGAATGTACTGAGTGTGTATTATTTTTCTTGGTTTGTGGACATTCTTGGAAAAGTAATATCCAAGATTAGCACACTCAGGAACAATAATTAAATTTGTGTATGATTAGGAAAGTTTGTGGCTCGGGCAAGATTGGTGAGGAAAGAGTGACGTAAAAGCCGTCTTGAATTGGTAATGATTTTAGGGGTAGAGAGCAGAAACTAGCACCCTATTCTGGACGCTTTAAGCTGGGAAGGCGGCTGGACTAACACATCTGCCTTCTTCAGGGACGGCCCTAGGGTTCCCGGCATGATTGTGTTTATTTTCTTGGGTAAGTGAACTGTCTTTCTGGTTTACCTGAATTCATAATATGCTGCTTCTTTGTAAATTGAATAGTGTCCCATCTAACTTGAGCTTATAATAAGAAAAATAGCAAACTTATACTTTCAAAGAATTTAATATTCTTCAAAAATGTATCATTTTATTCATTTATTTTATAGGAAATGTATAGTGTGAGAATTACCTTAGCCACTCAAATTGTGTTTCATTGTAGAAATAGCTCATGATTCTAAGTTATTATTGGGATTTATGAAATCACACATGTGCTAGAACTTTTTAGAAATGAAACCTCCCAGTATCTACCTATAAGTTAAAAGGTAACAAATTTCATGTTAGTGTCTGTTTTGTTTGGAGGTTAAATAAAACTGAGATCAATTTAAACCATGCAGTTCACCTCATTTTCAACTCCACATGTACTAACTAGGAGTCATTTAGTAAAGTAAAATAATACCATGTCAAATGCTTTACATTTTGATTAACTTTTATGGGTAAAGGTATCAGTTTATTTCTGATATTGGAGTCTATGAATGTAGTGTAACAAAATGGAGAAAAGGAATTCATTTGCATTTAACACAGAATGTATGAACATCTGCTCTATGTGTGATTAGAGAAATATACATTACACATATATATATTCAAAGACATTTTGAAAGTCTATAAATTGAATTCAGGATAAGGGAAAGTAGTGATTATATAACTGGATATTAATAGAGATATCTGACATATTTTCTTTTTGCCTTAAACTAATTGATAATAGTGAATGAAGGTATGACTGAGGGCAAGACAATAAGGTAGATTATTTAAAATCATGTTAAATTTAAGAAGAAGGAAAATAAATGAAGTAGAAGAAAATTAGTTTAGAAGGAAAAGAATCGTTTACAAACGTTCATTTTTTCTTTGGATTGAATAATAGCTCCACAATGTTCCAAAATTTTGCTTCTTGTACTAATTTCCAAAATATTTCTTTCTTTCATTGATTCCTAGTATTTCCTCATTCCTATTTTTATTATAAAGAGAAATTTAAGAGATCTTAAATTCTGTGCATCAGGCAGTAGTATAACAGAATATACAATAAATTATAGCCACATTATGACTTCCATTGGAAAGGCAAAGGCCTTTGCTTTCACTGTGTCCTCCAAATCAATCTTGAAACCAGGATATATGAAGGAGAGAATTCATTTTTAACTTCATTAGGACCAAAAATATTTCTCATACTGCATTCTTCAGAGTTCTTGTTAATACCATATAAGCATTCTTGTGATAAGGGAAGTGTCTCTTGCCAAAGAAATCCAGGAAACAGTGATTTTTCTGTACTTGGAGCATTTAATATGCTAATTAATTGTCTCCATCTTTGGTGGGATGACATCCTGTGCAGCTTTCTTTATCTTACTAATTTTAAAATAAAACTTATTTTTCACGGAGCATTTCAGAAGAATTTCTGGAAAATCTTGAGTTAAAAAATTCTTCTAGGACTTTCAGAAAGAGAAAACAGTTTTTATATCTTTGAGTGGACTACTAGAAAATATTGACATTGTTTCACATACTTGAGAATCCTTATTCTAGAGATTTTAGTTCAAACCATGAGAGAACGAAGTTGTCCACAGAAAAGGGAAAACAAGAAAGACTTGATAACAACTCAAGTTGAAATATTGCTTAATAGATTTTATTTTAATCCATGAGAGAATGAAATTGTCCGCAGAAAATGCAAAAAAAGGACAACAGGAGAGGAATCATAAAGAACCTAAATTAAACTACATTTTAATAAAGATTGAGAGAGTTTTGGGCAAAGCTCACTGTGGCTAGAATACAGCAAGTGGATAAGCATCAAGAGATCTAGAAGGCACTGCTGTCTAAGTAACCATTTTTCATTGCCAAGCACGATCTCTGAATCCCACATGTTAAAGGAGGGAAGGTTTAACTTGGCTCACGGTCAGCCGGCCTCCGAGCAGAATCATCGTGCTGTAAGCATGGAGAGCACAGCTGCGTATTCCAAGGTGGCCAGGAAGCAGAGTGGGGCAGCAGTGCCAGAGAGGAAGGAGCCGGGGCCCACACATAGGACACGAGGTCACACTTACACGGCCCCTGTGGACACACCTAGAAGTGTGCTTAACTAGTCCCCTAGGCTGCTCCCAGGCTAATCACGTTGACAATCTGAATCATCACATTCCATCACTTGTCAATTTGACAGCCAAATACATCTCCTTCAACCATAATTAATCACCAAATGAACCCAATAAGAAGTTAATAATTTCAGCCAATATGACACAGTTATCTTGCATACAACCAAAAATGCAGTGATTCCTGCCCCAAAGTCTCAACAGTCCCAGCAGTTTTCAAAGGTCAAAGTCAAAGACTTTTCTGAGACTCCAGACAAACTCTTAATGCCTTTAAATGAAAATCAAGTTACAGAAGTGCAAAGTGTAATGACACTGATAAACTTTGCCATTCCAGAACAAAAGAATAAAGGTGAAAAAAGCAATCAGACCAAAGCAAGAACAAAACTCAACAGCAAACATTAAGTCTTATCACGCATGTCTGGTACCTGGGGCACACAGAGCTGATACATAAATTCTAGGAGTTTGAGAGACTCCACCCTTGTGGCTGTGCTGGTTGCAGCCTACACGGTCTCTTTTTTAGGCTGGGTCCATGCAGGTTTCCTTTACAGCAGTTCCACATACCTGGTATCTCTGAATTGTAGGTTCTCCGTTGTAACTTGACTTTATTCCCACAGCTTTATGCACTTCTCTCAGCAACTTCTTACCGGGCTGCCTAGTCTTCCTTTCACATCTGGGTGGAAGTCTCCCACAACTCTTGCATTCTGCATGTCAATAAAACTATATCTTAGATGGTGCCAAGGTTTGTGAGGCATTAACCAGGCCCCCTGGAACCATGGCTGTAGTGGCCTCTGGGTGCCCAGATGGTTGCACACAGTAAAATGAATCCTGGGGAACCAATTCCACGAGAGACCCTTCTTGAGGAAGGGTCCCAGGGACTCTCTTCTCAAATGAAACTTCGATATTTTTGCACTCGTAGGTCTGTTATGGGTAGGTTCTTGCTGATTTCTGAGTTTCCCTCATGATATCTTTCCTCTTATCTCTGTAAAAAGAACTTGTTCTCTTTTTTGATGGTACTAATCTTTTCAGCAATGACACCTCCTTTGGCCCCACTTTTACAAGTTTCTTTTTAGGCCAATGTTTAAGTTTTAAAAAATTTTCTGCTTTAACTTTTTCCTTTGATTGCCACTATAAATTTGGATAAAAATAATCAGTAATACCCATGCCACAGCCTGAATGTTGGGCTGCCTTGATATTTCCTCCAGAAAACAAATTATTCATTGTCCTTAATCTCAGTGTCCTGGAATGTCTTAGCTCATGTAGACCTTTTTTTTCCCCCAGAATGTAACTCACTTGGCCTCTAATCTATCTCCCCAAAAGAATCCTGGTTCCTAACTGAAAGCTCATGAGTCTGTATTTATCGATACAGTCTTCCGAGCAGAACTGCCTGACAAGCCCTGCTTGTGACCTTCTAGCCTTTCTCCAATTCATATCTCTACATTCCTCCAACAAGCCAGTCCCGAAGGCTTTTGAGCAATGTGATTGTGTACCATCCCAACAACAACCCCTCTTCTCTGGACCTAATTTTCTGTATTAGTCATTTTTCCCTTCCCTGGGACATAATACCTGATACCCACAATTTAAAGGAGGAGAAATGTAATGTGGTTTACAGTTTCAGGGGATTCAGTCCATGTGGGTTGGATCCAAGTCAAGAACATTGTGGCAAAAGGATGTAGTGTAAGAAAATTGCTTAGGAAGGATCCAGGGACCATATATAGTGTCCAAAGTCAAGCCTTGATGACCACTGCTGACATACAGAGAAGTATGCTTACCAATCCTATAGGGGACTCCTAAGCTAATCAAGTTGATAGAATCAAGCTTAACTACCACTATTACCAGTGGAAGAGATAGTCTCAAAGTCAAATTAGTCCATAAGATGACTACTGGCAAAAAGAGGTGAAACAAAGTCTTGGAAGTACGAAACATGACATTAAGGAGGTGATTAGATACAGTTGAAGAACAGCACTCATAAAATTATGAATTAAGAAGTGAATAGTGAGAATGAAAAGAGAACAAATGCAGTCCATTCACTTAAGAATATTGCATGAGGGCCGGGAGTTTGGCTCAGTGACTTAAGTGCCTGTGTGATAGGCGTGAGGTTGTGAGTTCAATTCCTGGTGCTGCAAAAAAAAAAAAAAAAAAGAATATTGCATGAGAAAAATATAGATTTGTAACGAAAGGAGAGATTATAAGACTCATTTCTTTTTACAAGTTTTATCTCCTCTTCAGCTTTTATTATTAATAACTTAGATTTGAAGAAAATGGACACCAAATTGTGACATTGAAAATTTGTCTTGTTATTCTTTTTGCTGTTCAAGCTATGGGACTCAGCTCAGAAAATAAATCTACTTCTCAAACCAAAGATTGTGCATATTTAAGACAGCAGTGCCTCAGTGATGGAACTCCATGTAAACATGCTTGGAGAATAATGGAAGATGCCTGC
>RJWM01010610.1:0-62913 GCA_004363535.1 Dasyprocta punctata
CTTTCAGCCTGTTAAATGGTGATATATGTCAACCATGTATGAGTCTATGATCAGGACTTGTACATAGCATTTCATCTGTGGAGAATAATTCCTTCATCTGTTATGGGGATAATATTTATGTATTTTTTTCTTTATTAATTATTTGGCAATTATTTTATTTAGGTTCATGATCAATTTTTGTTAACATTTAAACTAATGTGCCAAAGAGAATCTTTCTCTCACCTTTAGTGTCATTTACTGTCTTGTTCCTGGGTACTTTGACCTGCAGAGAAGAGTGAACAAATAGGGAGCTTTTCCACTTAGGGGATATGCAGAGCTATATCTCTGATGGCTCTGTTGAGCATGTTTGATGAAAATGTCTCCCTGACATTCTCCCTTATGGTTCTCCTCTAATCAGCTAGCCTCATCTTTCATTTACATCTTGCCTGCCAATTCTTCAGAAGCACATTTGGATCTTCGAGAAAATACAGTGGTACTCAGTTTTCTCCGTGGTTCTGATCGCAAATCAAACTAGACAAGAACCAAATCAAATTTTCCCACAAGAGCAACATTGAGCCAGGGATATAGCTCAGCAGCACAGTGCCTACCTGGCAAGCGTGAAGTCCTGAGTTTGATTCCTGCTGCAAAAAAAAAAAAAAAAAAAAAAAATCAGCATTGACCCTAACCATTGAATTCAGTTTTGTTCTTATCCAACTCAGTTTGTGACCAGAATCATGGAAAGAATAAAATTCATGAACTGAGGTATCACTGTATAAGGCTCTAGAATGTGGTCTGCTAGATCCATAGCCTCTCAGAGTATTTCCTGCTTTTAGGAATTCTAGGAAACCTAGAGGGGGGCCTTTTTGTTTCATGTTATAATATAACAGAAAGATTAATTTAGAAAGCTGCTTTAGCCAGCCATGTTGGTACATGCCTATAATCCCAGCACTTGAAAGGCTGAGGCAGGAGGGTTGCCATGAGTTTGAGGCTGGCCTGGGCTACATAAGTGAGTTCAAGGCCAGCCTGCACTACATAGCAAGACCCTGTCTCAAAAAATAAAAAAACAAAAAATTGCTTTGATTGTAGTAATTATCATGCAGAACTGGGGTAGTAACAGATTAGAGGCCATTCTTGTACACTTCTCATGCATTATTTATCCTATCTAATAGTGTGAGCTCTCCCTTGAAGTAACTTATTTGTATTCAGAGCCACTTTTTGAAGGAGCATTTTACCAGAAGTGGATCCCCTCCCCCAGGCTTGAGCCTAATGACCTCACTTTCCTTCCTGTCCATGTGCACAGCCACTCTAGTTAGCTGATCTTTTTTCAAACTGGACTGTTAACAGGGATATCAGTTAATGGGTGAAAGGGGGTTTTTTCTTCCTTGAGTTGGGAAACTCAAAGAGACCACTCTGAGGAAAAGAGGAGTGGAGTGGTCCCTGATAGTTCCTTAATGGGGCATTATTTTTGGGGAATCCTTTTTTGAGACTAAAAGTTACTGTAAGAGAAGTCCTGACTTTTTACTGTGCTCGCTGCTGTGTCAGTGTATTGACAGTGGTTATTAGGTTGTGAAAAGGATTGATAGTTGATTAGAAAGTAAATTTAACAAGACCTTTCAGCTCTTTGGATAGCAGTTTGCTTGAATAATGTCATACTTTCTTCTGTTGTATGGAGGATACAAATTATTAACCTCAGTTTTTTTGTTTTTAAAGAAAAAACACAGCAGCAGCAGCTCAGCCCTTCTGAACAGCCCCACAATAACAACAAGCTCATGTGCAGGGGCCAGTGAGAAAAAGAAATTTTTGGTAAGGACCCATACTGCCTGTTAAAACTGAAATGTGCTTTTTACTTCTGCTTCTCATGCTAAAAGAATAGAATTAATTTCTCGGACAAATTGTTTTGGTGGATTTGTAGGGAGCACTGGTTATCCTAGTTACCGTACAATTAGGTGATATTATTCATATGTAACCTTTATTTAGTGCTGTCCAATAAACTTGATCATGACAGAAATGTTCTCTATTTGTGTTGTTCAGTATGGTTGCCAATAGACACTTGTGGCTGTTGAGGAACTTAATTTTAAATTTTATTTAAGTTATTAATTTAAAATTTTAATTAAGTTAATAGCCACGTGTGACTGGTGGCTATTGTATTGGGTAGTACAACTTTATATACTGTAAGTACATAGTACTGAGATTACATAGTACATAAAGTTCTACTGCCAAATACAACAGGGACTTAAAAGGGACTGTTGATTTGTTGGGCAAGAAATTAAGTGTATGGAGTCAGGCATGGTGAAACATACCTGTAATCCTAATATCCTGGGAGGCTGAGGCAGGAGGATTGCAAATTGGAGCCCAGCCTGGGCAACCTAGCAACTTAGCAAGATCCTGTCTCAGAATAAAAAATAAAAAAGGACTGAGGATAAAGCTCAGTGTGAAGCCCTTGTGTTTAACCCCCAATACCATCCCCCAAAAGGGAAGGGGAATAAATTTAAATATCTCTTTAGAAAGGTGTAGATTGGTGCATCCATTCCTTCTACACAGGGAATACATTTCTGTGCATTGTGATGAGCTCATCAGTGGGAATCCTGACATTTTGTTCTTTGCAGGAATGAGACACTGGAGAAATAATATGGCTATTTAGAAATTGAAGCTCAAGGGTTTACTATTGGGTAATATTAGGTAATGGGGCAATGAAAATGTCAAGATACTTTTTCCCCTTAATGAAGTCAAGGCTGTAAAATATTCTCTCCTGGGAATTACAGCAGCTTCTAACCAAGAAAACAAAAAGAGAATTTGCTTCTGGAGAAATAGAATGAGATGGATGTGTGGGGACCGCATGGGGGAGAGGTATTTACAATTAGTATAATAAAAAGAGCCTAGGGCAGCAGATACAGCACAGCGGCATAAGCACCTGCCTGGTAAGCACAAGGTCCTGAGTTCGATTCACGATACCAGTGAATAAATAAATAAATAAATAAATAGAGCCTGGTCATGTTAGTAATCTGTTAAAATATGACTTTACAATTTACTGAGTAAGTTAACATTTATTACTGTTTTTGCTAGCACAGGCCTGAGATAGAATGCAACTGGTTTGTCGTTGTTGCTATTTTTTTTTTTTTGGGGGGGGTCTTTCTTTCTGTCTTCCTTTTTTGTTTGTTTGTTTCTTTTTCTTTTTTTTATTATCAATTCTTCTGCCAAAAAGTCCATGCTTAGGAAGAGAGAGGACTGAAAGAGCAGAACCTAATTTGAATGGCCAAGGGAAGCCAAATTGGGTTAAAAAATATCAAATTAAGCTAAAGATTCAAATTGCAGAGTCACAGTTGACGGTAACCCAAGTATTTTGGCTAGCGATAAAGGCTGTTTATTCATGAGTGGAATGATGTTGGCAAAGGCATACAGTCCTTCAGTGTAAGAATGGTGGCACTGGCTATACGGCCAAGTTGAGATTGGCACAGCTTCACGAGGCTCATGCTTGGCACAGCTAGGAAAGCCAAGGAACTGAGTCCATTGACAGAATTGTTCGGGGGCTGAGTCCTGGAAGAGCTGGAAAACTTGACTGAATCTCTTCTGGCAGAATTTTAGACATCCTCTTCCTTAAGTAAACAAGCCAAATAACCAATTGAAAGAGAGAATGCATTTGATAACAAATAAGCATTCTGAGGAGCTATAGTACATGGGTAATGGGCCACTTAGCTATGAGGTAGGTGCTTGTCTTCTCTGCATTCTCTCTTCTGTATATTAGATCCCTGGAAACCTACAGAATGGATAGATGTTTGACCTATTCTAGTTGTAGCTCAAAACTATGGATGGTTTTGCAAGCTGTGCTGCGCAACATCCCATTAGTTATCATACATTTAGTGCTTTACAGGGGCTTGTTCTCTGTGGGAATGGTAACTTAATGCAGTGAAAGAGCACTGGCCTAGAAATCCTAGCGTTGTTAACCATCTGTTTACATATGATTTTACAATTTATAGAGTGCTTTCCACATAATAGTTTAGTGTTTGCAGAGATTTTGCACAAAAGTATTAAGTAGAGCCTGGTAGCAAAACTTGGTCTTTTGACTGCTAGTCACAGTGATTTTCCCAACTGTGAGTCATATAACCTTTTTAAACCTTAGTTTTTCCATCGGAAGTTTAGATATAATACTATTATGTCTACTGTCTCTTAAGGTTGTTGTAAGATCATAGACAGAATGTAAAACATTTGTATGCTATAAGACAGATGTACAAATGTAAAGCTGTACTGACTATATCACTTGTATCATGTTCTGGCACTGTGGATTTGAGCTTTGGGGAGCAACTTCTAACCAGAACTACGCAAAGAGATTTTACACAAGGGTAACCTAGATCTTCTGACTATAGGTAATGGAGCTAAAAGGGTTATGCGTTTTCGTACCTTTATTGAGTTGTTGTTACCATTTGATTGATGGTCTTTTGCAAACTTCTAAACCTCGCCTAATTTCTGAAAACTCCAGTGGAGAAAGAAATAAAATCTTTATTTCCCTGGATTCTTGTTTCCCTTGAATTTTATCAAAATGGTAGATAGATGCTTAACAGAACCCAGGATCTGGATGTGACTCTCCAGATATTCACTAGTAGGTCCTTCAGAATGGAAAAGCTGCTTTCTTTATGGAAAGCATTGGCAGGGCAGGGCCTTTGCTATCAGTCCCAGAGGAAGAGAATTCCAGGAGCCTGTTTCCCTAGCTGGGTCAGTGATTTAATAGACTGCCTTTTGCTTTTACCTAGCTCTTTAGAACTTCCTTTCACTTTCGAGGATTATTGATAAGATGGGCTGGCCAGTTTGAACTGGCCTTATATCTTGTAGGAAGATTGATTCATAATAATTTCTTCCATTGTTCTCTTCTGACTTTCCTAAGTCATGATTACAACTAAAATTTTTATTTTTGTTGCCTTTTTCTTTTTCTTTCCTTTATTTATTGTCTGACAAAAGTAAGGACTGCAGTTTCAAAGAGCCATCAGTTATATACAGCAAATACAAAAAGAGGGAGTACCAATCAGAGAGAGGATAAGTGAGGTAATGGTAAACTGAGGTCTTTGCCTGATTAAATTAGTTCATAAAGCTTTGTTTAATAGGCAGTTTGATTGTACTGGATTGTCCAGAGCTCTTTTGAATTACATGTTTGACCACAAAGTTTAGACTTCCAGAGGGTCATTTCTGCTAAAGTTTGCTGTTATCAGTTACCCCTATTGCCCCTGTGCGTTCCCAAATCTGTAGTTCAACCTTGAGGGCTTCTCTGTTCCTCTTCCCTTCTCCCTCCTTTTTCTTTATACTAAAACCTGTCATTCTTCTGAACGTGACTCTCACTATCCTCTCACCTGTTAACTGTGATGGGGAAGGGACTTGAACCTTCTTAAACCTATATTTTTGAACTTTCTTTCTCAGCATCTGTGGTATCTCTTTGTCTAGTTCAACATTATGTCTATAGTCAACCTTCTTAGATGCACACACACACAAAATGTAGGTCATGTTCTTTGTACCACAGGAATTATGCAGTCTTACTCAGGAAATGAGAAATACAAACAAAAAGAGAGATTGTGGTAGGGTATGATTGTATCTAATTGATTGTATCGTCCAAAAAAGTGAGTGCCGTAGAAAACCAGGAAAGTAAAAGGTGTAAGTTCAGTTCAAAGGCATTGTGGAGGTGGCACTTGATCCAGGCAGCGAAAGATGGATACAAGTTTAATTGGTTGGGGAGGAAGAAGGGTGGCACTCCAGGTCAGAAAACAGATTCTTCAAAAGGCCTACGGGGAAGGAATAAATATGGTACTGTATTTCAGAAAATAAGGGTGAACACTGATCTGGCTGGAGAGGAGGGTTTCCACGGAGAGCAAAAAGTGTGAGATGGTTAGGTAAACTAAATGAGCCTGCATTTCAGAGGGCTTTAAATGATAGAGAATTTAGATTTTATTCTGGAGGTCATGGCTATCACTGATTACTCTTTGAATGAGGAAGACCTATGTTGAAAGAGGTAGGTAAGATAAGGACCTGCAGAGGAATGTAGAATGGGCTGGAGGGGAGAACCTGAGAAACACAGCGGTGGCTTTTGGAACCCAGGGGACCAATAAAATGTCAGAATGGGAAGTGAAGTTTCATACTGAAAGCCTTTAAAGTGAAAATTGAAACTTCGGGAGAAAGGAAGGAAAGAATCAAGCAGATTCAAAGGCTTAACCTTGTGTAGCTGAGAGAACAGTAATACAAAAGCTAACGGTAGTGACACTGAGAAGGGAGACTAATTTTGGAGGGTAGTTGATGTAAACATATATGGCCAAGTTAAATTTTGAGATGACAGTGAGAAAAAACTTCGAGAGTGTGTTAGATGTGTGTGTGTGTGTGTGTGTGTTGATTTTTGCAGGTCTACAGTCTCTTATGTGTAATCTGAAATCCAAAGAGTTCTGCAGAATAATGCTTTGTTTTGTTTTTTAATTTGTAACAAACTGATTTGGCAACACAACTTGACCTGAACAGACACAGCAGTACTTGTAGTCTTTATCCCATTTATAGTGCATATTCATACTTTCATTGCAAAAATTAGGATAGCTTGGATAACTAGTTTGTACTGTGTTAACAGACAAACCGAGAACTGCAAAACCTTTTAACAATGATAATGTCTAGTATGAGGAGGGATGAAGATAGTGTTCCCCCAGTCACTTAGCAACCTCTATCAAAGGAGCCTTACTATCTTGGGCTATACAGCTGCCAGGGAAAAGTATAGAATCATATCTCTTCCCAGCTCTTGGTCAGAACTAGGCAAAAGGGGGAAAAAAAATCTAAACTAACTTCAGGAAATGCAGGGGAGTACAGGAAATATTTGTGAGCATTCTGCCTCTTTGATAGGAGCTATCCCAGCCACCCCCTCACTCCCCCAGGAAGAGAAGGCATCACATGATACGTAGAATACACACCATATTACCTCTTAAAGTCCTAAATGTGCATTCTGAAACACTTTTGGCCTCAATGGTTTTGGTTCAGGGATAATGGGCCTGTTTTATCACTTACTAAGCACTTATAAGTTGGATATTATTCTAATTACTTTACTCAGTTATTATAGTAAGTGTAAGTCTATCAGATAAATGCTGTTCTATCATTATTTTTACTTTAAAGACAAGGAAATGGTCACAGAAAGAGTAAGTAACAAGTACAAGGTCACACGAGAAATTGTAGAGCGAGGGTATAAAGTAAGCAATTTGACCTCAATGCTACATTTTTTTTTTCTTTTTTTTTTTTCGGTACCAGGGATTGAACTCAAGACCTCGTGCTTGCCAGGCAGGTGCTTAGGCCACTGAGCTAAATCCCTGGCTCTCAGTGCTACATTTTTAACTAAATATTTGCCTCAAATACATGACAGGCAGGTGAAATTTTGCTTCATAGATTGGAGCTAAACATAGAGATTTGAGAGCCTTCTATTTAGAGACTGGCTTTTTTTTTTTTTTTTTTTTTTTTTTTTTGTGGCACTGGGGATTGAATTCACAACCTTACTCCTGCCAGACAGACACGTAAGCCAATGAACCAAACTCCCAGCCCTAGTTTTTTGAGGCAGGGTCGTACTGTGTAGCTCGGGCTGGCCTTGCGCTTGTGTTGTAGCTCAAGCCAGCCTCGAACTCACAACCCTCCTCCTACCTCAGCCTCCTGAGTGCTGGGATTAAAGGCCTGTGCCACCACGCCCGGCAAGACTGACTTTTGATTAATTATATCCCTGCTGAGGAGAAAGCGTTAGAGGGGAAAGGAAGCCAGAGAGTAAAAGCCCATGGTCACATATGGGATGAGAGAAGAAGAGGGCATGAAGAAGAAAAATCAGCAAAGAAGCAGAAGTGGCTAGCGTGGTGGCAGGTTCCCTGGGCTGGAATAGAGTCACAGAAGTCAAAGGACTTGGCTACCAGTACAAAATGCTTCCAAGAGGTCAAGGAGAATAGTTGGTAGGAAAGAATTGAATAAAATTAGCTTTATCTCAACCATTCTTATACATGGCTTATTATTGTCAACCCATCAGGAGAAATGCAGATTTGAGCACATCACGTGATACATGAAAGTCTGCATCCTGCTCTGGAATGGCTCTCACGGCATTGGACAAGGCATCTTTGTACTGCTTAGTAGTCCTAAGCTAAGGTTAGGCTTGAATACTAGTGATCTGGAGCAAAAATTCAGCTCCATTTCTTACTAATTTCATGTAGAACTGTATTCCTGTTACATCCCATCATGAAATAAATTTAGTTCCTTCAGTCTGTAGAGACTGTGGAGGTTCCTTCTTGCTACAGCTTTTTTTTTGTTTTTGTTTTTGTTTTATTAGACAGGATCTTATTATGTAGTCCAAGCTGGCCTTAAACTCATAGCAGTCCTCCTCCCTCAGCCTCCTGAGTGCTGGGATTACAGGCATGTGCCACATGCCCAGCTTTCTTGCCATAATTTTTAAGATTGGAAAAAATGAGGTAAAAATCTATAGAAGAAGACCTGAGCTGGGCAAGCTGGGGCATGTCTTTAATCAGGAGGCTGAGGCAGGAGGATAGCCTTGAGTTTTGAGGCCAGCCTTAACTACATAGTGAGACCCTGTCACAAAAAAACAAACAAAAGACCTGAGGAAACCTGAATAAACTATAGGCTTTAATTGATATATCAATATTAACTGATTGAAACAAAAGGGAATGTACTATGCTGATAAAAGATGTTAATAATAGGAAAAACGTGTGAAGGAGTTATGTGAGAATTCTGCTCTTAACTCCTCAATTTTTCTATAGATCTAAAACTTCCAAAAATCTATTAATTAAAAAAATAATAATAATGAGAACTACACCAAAGTATGCTAGGCTAGAGGCAGGAGCAGTGGAAGGATGTGGTAAACTACCTGCAGGGGCAGAAAGAACTATTTTAATGAGTACTCAGGATGCTCCAGAGCCCATTGTGGGAACAGAAAGTGGGCAGTTGGAGACAGCATGCCAGAGCATGGCAGCATGTCTCAAGGACCATGCTTTGGAGGATTCTTGCTATGGCAGTTGCTTAGCATAGTAAGAAAGGGAAAAAAAGAAGACAGTGATGAAAAAGCTGCTGTCACTCTTGAAAACCTTGAATCCATACGACAGCTCCCTGTACTGCACTGCCCTACCTTTTGCCCTTATACAGTACATTTATACATACATACATACTACCTAGAACACAGCTCAGATAGGGGCACCTTCCTCTTCTACCTTCCCTGGCCCCATCCACCCACAATCTCAGCCAGTCCTCTTCTGGCTCCCCAGCTTACTACATGATTGGTATCCTGGTCTCTAGGTTCTGACTCCATTATTACTCCAATATAGGGAGCTTTCAATCTCTTTCTCCATGAGTTCCAAAAAGTAAGGTCACATAAGATCCTTTGGTGTTTTTATTGGTCCCATCAAAGCCTTGCGTGAGTGAAATAAGCCATTTGACTGTGTAACGTTTAGCTTGGTAGTTAGGAGTCAGGCTTCCCAGGTTTGAATCAGGGCTCTTACTTTACACAGTATATGACCTTGGTGAACTTACTGAAACTTGTAACTCATTTTCTTTTGTAAAATAGTGATGATAATAGTAAGAATTAGTTTAATATGTGTAACATGCTTAGAACAGTCTTGGCACACAGTAAATACCCAATGATGTTAGCCATTATTGTGCATTATAAATGGTTAAAATGGTTCATGTTATATGAAAACATAAGAGGGCCATATCAGGGCTGTATATGAAGAGTTACCACATATGCCTTGTTCTGGCTGTCTGCTATTTAGTACATGCACTTTCCAGGAACACTAAGCCCTTGGAACTTCACTTTCCTTATTGTTAAAATAATGGATTACAGAGGATAGTAGTCTTATTTTCTAATTCAGTGATTCTCAAGGTGTAGTGTGGGGACCACACGGGAGGTTTCTAAGTCCCCTTTTGGGGTTGGATATACATTATTTTCATAATACTATGGTGTCGTTTGCCCTTTTCACTCTTATTCTCTTACGAATGTACAATGGAGTTTTCCAGAAGTTATTGCAACAGCTTGAAAGTAGAAGCAGGCAGGAGAATTCAGCTGTCTTAGGCCTTGCATTAAAGAGATTTGCATTGTCTCACTAAATTTTTTTTGGAAAGCGTAGTTTTTATAAAAGGTCTATTTATGTTAACATTTAATGTTTTTTAATTGTTATTTTGAAATTATAAAAATTAAATTTTCTGTTTTAACTTCTATTATGATAAATATTAGTTTAAATTAACCACATACACAAAAGCTCTTAGGGGCCTCATTTTTCGAGGGTGAATTAGAACCTTTGTTCCAATTCAGTAGACTGGAAGAGAATTCTAGCCCCTCATGGGAGAAAGGAGTTCTTTATGTACCCTTCCTACCTTTCAAACTCTCCCTGTGCTTCATCTTCTCTGACTGCTATTTGTTCCCCAAATTGGAAGCTTTGAAGGCTTCTTTCTTCAAAGCCATGGTACTTTTTTTTTTTTTTTTTTTTGGTGATAGGGTCTCACTGTGTAGCCCAGGCTGGCCTTAACTGCTGGCAATCCTCTTGCCTCAGTTTCCCAAGTGCTGGGATTGCAGACCACAGGTGGCCATAGTCTGGGATTTTTTGAGACAGGGTCTTGCTGTGTAGCTCAGGTTGGCCTCGAGCTCAAGCTTGAGATCCTACTGCTTCAGCCTGTCAAGTAGTGGGTGTATAGGTATGTGCCACCATTCTCAGTATAAGCCACAGTCTATTGTTGTCTTTTTCAGTATCATGCTTTACTCATTGACCATGAATTCTTTCTTCTCTTCATCTGTTATTTGCTGGTTTCCTGACAATCTCATTTTTTTCCTCTCTTCTTCTATAATACCTCTTTCCTATCATTTTTCTAACTCTCAAATAATATTTACAATATTTCTCCTGGATTTTTTCTTTAGCATTTTAATGCTTCTACTTCCTTTTCTGACATTTAGTCTCAGTTCTGTTCTTCAGTCCATTCATCCATTTATCAAATATTAATAAGCACAAATTGTATATGCTCTTCCCTTTGCTTGGCACTGGGAATATAGAAACAAAGTAAACATGATTTCTGCTCTTCCAGTTTATATGCCCAAGAATGGTCACTTTGGAGAAAGCCAGGAACAGTGTCTAAGGTAATTTGTTCAGGATCTTACTTTACTCCCACTAGAATAAGCTTGTGAAGATTGTGGGAAATCCCATGGTAGTAGTAGAAATAGCAGCAGAAGCAAAAAAAAAAATTATCACATGTCTTCTAAACGTCAGATATTTTACTAACATCTCATTTAGTTCTCACAGCAATTCTGCAAGGTATGTTTAACTG
This sequence comes from Dasyprocta punctata, assembly GCA_004363535.1. Taxonomy (NCBI): domain Eukaryota; kingdom Metazoa; phylum Chordata; class Mammalia; order Rodentia; family Dasyproctidae; genus Dasyprocta; species Dasyprocta punctata. The sequence goes on from RJWM01010610.1 coordinate 11,278, forward strand.
CACTCTACAAGTGGAAAAACTAAACCTCAGAGGATAAGCAACTTGCCTGTGGTCTGCCACAAGATTTATTTACAAGTATCAATCAAGAAGCAAAGATATCTTGGTGAGGAGGTATATAGTAGGAGAAATTTCAGAGCCAGTTATAGAACAGAGAGTATCTAGAGATTGCACTGAGGTAGGCATCTAGGAATCTTATCCCAAAAGCTTTGTTGCTCCTGAGATTAGAACTGGAAGTTGTAACTCATTGGAAAGGAAGGCCTTTTTGGGTAGGGTAACTGAACCAAGAACCATGGGGTGTTTGTCTCATGGTGATGTTTGCCTAATGTTGTGAAAGGACTGCTCAGAGCTTACTTGTGAATGGCTGGAATAACATGCCAAAGAACCCTCTAACCAATGTATCATTACTTTTGGCAGAGTGACGTCAGAATCAAGTTTGAGCACAATGGGGAGAGACGGTAAGTTGCCTTCTGATCAGTAGTGTTCATGGTGCTGAAGTTCTCAGAAAGCACTGAACTTAGGAAACCTGTTATGATCCCCGTGGGACCAATGGCTGAGGAGTGGGGTTGACTGTGTAAAAGTGGGAAAGTTTCATCCTTGGTTTGACCTACCATTTCAGCTGCTGCTGTTTTATTATTCTCCTCTGTTCTGCTATTTTGCTAATGGAGGAAGTGAAGGTGCCAGCTCTACTCAGAGTCATGACTTCTGTGTAACTGACATTGTGCCACCTGTGGGCAGTAGAGGACAGTCAGGATGGTTCTGTGTCGCGATGTCATTCCTATTCCCTGTAGAGTAGTCCTAGCTTGTAGGATTAGGTTGGTGAATTGGAAGCTTCTTCATGGTGTCTCTAGGTCATGCGAAGCTGTACCAAGTCCATCAGTTTTGAAAGTTTGATCCTTTGAGGACATAGAGGGAGTTTTTCAGCTTATATTCTAAGTCTTATCTGATTAGTAAAGTAAAAATAATGTTATGAAACTTTTTCTCTATCATGAACATTTTAGTTTTCATCACCATCATCATCATCATTTTGTGTGGGAAGCCAAGGTAGAAGTACCAGTGGAGAAAAATGTGACTCCATTTAATTTCTCGGTTATCTAAGGGAAAATGTTTTAAAAGAATACAGAACACCAGTCATGGGACCTTGTGTATGTATGTGCACCTAACTATGCCTCTTACTATTAATTTTCCATTCTGCCTCTCCTTCCTGTTGCTGTCTCTACTTTTTCCCTTTGCTTTGAGTATTTGGAGAAGTAAAGAGCATGCTTATGAGAAGGTCTTCAACTTTGTCCCACTCTAGGACCTCAGTATCTCCACATGTTCTTCATTCTGGGAGTACTCTGCAACTGGTACCTTTCAACTGACTTTGAAGCTAGCTCCAGATGAGATGGATGGCTGCTGTTCTCTTTTTAAAACATCCATTCACAAGCCTGGAAAATTGTTAGAGGCTGCCCTGTAGAAACATTGTGGAAAGTGGTCTGCGGAACCAGGGTCCTGCTGCTCCCTTGTGGGTTCTAGCCTGTGCCAGGCCTGGAAGAAGGAAGGTCCTCTGAGCTCTGTCCACAGCTCTCATCTTGCATCCTGCCAGATACAAGGAAATTAAATTGCTACTTCATCATTGCTGCTTTTCACACTTTCTGATTGAATGGGTTTTGGAAAGATAGCCAGACTTGGAGTAGCAGAGAATTTTCAGAAGTAGATATGAAATCAAAAGCTCAGTTGTGTTGGAGCCTAATTATACAGTTTACTTTCCTGAATTCTCTGTTCCCAGAGTGGTATGTAGTTACAGTGAGTGAACTTACACTGAAAAAGTGTGTGTGTTTGGTTTCAGAGAAGCTGCCAGATTTAAACCACAAATATTTAAGGTGGTCAGACAGGAATGGCCTTCTGAAGCCCTGAGTGGAAGAATGTTAGTATCAAGATTTTGAAAACTTTGCATTCTCTTTTTATGGATCTGCTTTCAGGAGCCATGGCATTTCACTGTTTGTGTACTATGTGTGAAATTGAGGACTTTCAAAAGTTGGTACCAGGAAGCCAAGTTCAAGGTGTTCTTTGCCAGATAGCACTAGTTTTCATGTATTTCATGTTCTAGTGTTTTGTGGAGACTGTCATTGTTTACTTTTTACAGGGAATGTGAGCAATATCTTTCTAAATGTACACTCTTACAGAATTACGATTTACAGAAAAAAGGAAATAGTGACTTCTCCCATTCATTCATGCCAGGTATGCATTCTAGTAGGCAGACTTTGTTTTTGTTTCAAAAGTATAAGGACCAGAGTATCCCTGATCTTTTACCCTCTCAGCCACTGGGGGATAAAGAGGAGGACTTTAGTTTAGGTTCTCCTTCCTTTTGAAGGCCTTAAAGGCAGGACACTGTTGTGGATTTAAATCTTTTAAACACTGGTCAAAAAATGTCTATTCGTAACATGGCAGCAGCATGACTCTTATCAAATCTGAAAGTCCTGATTTTTTTTTTCCACAACAGTAACATTAGCCGGGCGTGGTGGCGCACGCCTTTAATCCCAGCACTCCGGAGGCTGAGGTAGGCGGAGCGTTGTGAGTTCGAGGCCGGCTTGGGCTACAACGCGAGCGCAAGGCCGGCCTGAGCTACACAATGCGACCCTGCCTCGAAAAAACCAGGGCCGGGAGTTTGGCTCAGTGCCTTAAGCGCCTGCCCTGACAGGCGCGAGGTTGTGAGTTCAATCCCTGGTGCCGCAAAAAAAAAAAAAAAAAAAAAACAGAAAACAGTAACATTATAGGTTTACAAAACAAGATGGTAGGAGCTTGACAATGGTTGCGATATTATGTATAAATCCTGATTTTTTTTAACTTCTTTTTTTTTTTACGGGTCATTTTAGATATACATGATAACATTCATCATAGCGAATTTGTACCTGTACATGATATATCTTGCTGCTTCTTTTTTTTTCCCCATTCCACTCCCCTCCCTCCCTCCAACCCCTCTTCCTCTTATTTACAAAAGTTTTTTTTTTCCATTTTTTCCTTCTATTCTCTTTTTTTTCTTGTCCCTCCTTCCTTTCCTCACCCACTGACCCTTTTTCTCCCTGTTTAAACATTTTCCTCCCATTTCCCAATATACATTTTGGTCTTTGTTTACATTTTTGGTTTCTCACACCAGAGCAGCAATGCAAACGTGTGTCTGATTTATTTCACTTAAGCGTATGGTCAGGATGCACCCATTTAGCTAGAAATATCTTAAGCTCATTCTTCTTTATGGCAGAGTAGTACTCCATGGTACTCCATCCTCTTTATCCATTCATCAGTTGATGGGCATTCAGGCTGTTTCCAAGGTTTAGCTATTACAAACTATGCCACTATAAACATGGGTGCCCATGTATCACTGTGGTATGGTGCTTTTACTTCTTTCGGGAAGATACCAAGAGGAGGAATAGGTTGAATGGAACCTCTAGGTTAAATTCTTTGAGGAATCTCTATACTGATTTCCACAGTTGTTGTAGTAGTCTACACTTCTACCAGCAGTGGAAAAGCATTCCTTTTTTCTCCACAGCCCCACCACCATTTGTTGTTGTTTGATTTTTTGAGTGGAATGAGATAGAATTGAGCATTGCTTTAATTTACATCTCTCAGCCGGGCATGGTGGCACACGCCTTTAATCCCAGCACTAGGGAGGCTGAGGTAGGAGGAGCATTGTGAGTTTGAGGCCGGCTTGGGCTACAACGCAAGCGCAAGGCCGGCCTGAGCTACATAGTGCGACCCTGCCTCAAAAAAACTAGGGCTGGGAGTTTGGCTCAATAGCTTAAGTGCCTGTCTGGCAGGTGCAAGGTTGTGAGTTTGATCCCCGGTGCCAAGCAAAAAATAAATAAATAAACAAATAAAAAAAAGTAAAGTTTCTTTTAGAAATCAGCTGTGAGTCCACCAGGGTCTGGGCTTTTCTTTGTTGGTAGGCTTTTAATTACATCTTCAATTTCATTGATTAAGATTGGTGTATTTAGACTTCTTATATCTTGTTTCAGCTTTGGTAATTCATATGTATCTAGGAATCTTTCCATTTCTTCTGTGTTTTCCATCTTATTATAATACAGGTTCTTGGAGTAGATACTGATGATCTGGATTTCTGCAGGATCTGTTGGGATTTTACCCTTTTCACTTCTAATTACATAGATTTGAGTTTTTTCTTTCCTTTTTTTGATAAGGTTGGCTAAGAGTTTGTCAGTTTTATTTAATCTTTCAAAGAATACAGTCTTTGATTCATTGATTCTTTGTATTGTTTTTCTTAATCTCTATTGCATTAATTTCTGCTTTGATCTTTATAATTTCCTCCCTTATACAAGCTCTGCATTTGACTTGCTCTTGTTTTCCTAGAAGCCTGAAGTTCAACATTAGGATGTTTATTTGAGCTCACTCTATTTTTCTGATATGAGAATTCACTGCTGTAAATTTCCCTTGTAGATCTGCTTTCATTGCATTCTATAAGTTCCAGTATGTTGTATTGGCTTTATTGTTTAATTTTAGAAACTGTGAAGTTTCCTTTAATTTCATCTGTGACTCATTGGTTGTTCAGGAGAGTGTTACTTAATTTCCATGTGTTTATGATGTTTTTGTGGTTTCTTTTGCCATTGATACCCAGTTTCATACACTGTGGTCTGATAATATGCTTGGGATAATTTCAGTTCCTTTGCATTTACTTAAGCATGTTTTATTTTATTTTTTTTTATTTTTATTTATTTATTTTTTTTTGCGGCACCGGGGATCGAATTCACAGGTTCGCACCTGCCAGACAGGCACTTAAGCTGCTGAGCCAAACTCCCGGCTTAAGCGTGTTTTATGAGCCAGTATGTGGTCTGTTTTGGAGAACATCATATGTGTAGCTGAGAAGAATGTGTATTTTGAGGCTGTGGGATGAAACACTCTGCAGACATCTAAATCCTTTTGTTGAAAAGTTTGGTTCAATTCTAATATTTCTTTGTTAATTTTTTGTCTAGTTAATCTGTGTATTTGTGACAGTGGGGTATTAAGCTCCCCCAATTGTATTAGTGCTTATGTGATTTTTCTTGAAAGTCCTGATTTCTGTTCTTGATCAGATTATCAGATTATCAGTGGTTTTGAATAGCTCATTGGCAGACCAAGTACAAGAAAATTAAATCTCTGTGTCTGATTCTTTTCCAGGATTATGCTAGGAATATCTGGAATGGACTTTTGTGATATTTTACTCAGAAAGGCTTTTTTTTTTTTTTTTTTTTAATCTTGAGGGTTAAGCCCATGGTCTTAGTGACCTACATTCCCAGCCCTTTGTTTATGTTTTATTTCGAGATATGGTCACACTGAGTTGCCTAGGTTAGGCTTGAGCAAAGCTGACCCCCTTTAAACTGTTGGTAAGGCACTGAAGCAGGGATTGTGTTTGGTTATTAGGAATTAATAGAAAACTACTTTCTCTCCAAAGGCTTCAGAAAACACCTATGTGACCCATCTAGATAGTATCCTAATTGTGCCTAACAGTATCACTGCTTAGGGACAGTGGATTTGAGAGTAAGGATATAAAAATTATATATAGTGTGAATGAACTTTCTAGTGGCAACAAATCAATATAGTTGACAGTATAATTTCCAAAGGAAAAACTATGGAGAAATTATCTTCCTGAGATGTCGGGCTTTTGTGAAGGACAGATTTTAGTTTGTAGTAATAATAGTCTATTGAAGCTGTTCAATAAAAGTTTCTGCTATAATGGAAATGTTCTGTATCTGTGCTGTCTAGTAAAGAGGCCACTAGCCACATGTTGCTAGTGTGGCTTTCATTTGTGGCTAGTGAGACCTGAAGAATCAATTTTAAATTTAAATTTAATTAATTTCAATAGAATCATGTGGTTAGTGGCTGCCAAACTGAATAAGACAATTCTAGATGTTGAAAGCTTTTTATACTGCTCATTGATTTGATCCAGCCTAGCACAAAGAAGAATTAAAGAATTATCTGTTCATATTTTATTAAAAATTCAATGGCTTAAATCCCTCTTTTCCTGTGGCTTCTTCCTCTGGTTATACCACTTCCCACTCTGGCAAACAGAGGAGATGTGAAAGAGCCGCACAGTTCTTCTTGTCATTGTGGAGGCGTGGTGCAGAGCCCATGACTGCAAGCTGCTGCTTCACCACAAGGCTGATTTGATTGTGCTTAGGCGTACTGAGAGATGGAGGTCGTTTTAATACGCACTGTCCTAATCATATCATGGATCATCTTTTCATGTGTATATTCATAACTCTTCTGTAAATAGTGCCTTTTTCTGTTGATTTTTTTGTCTTTTTTTTTTTTTTACTGTTTTTTGTTAAGTATTTTCTCCAAGTTTGATATTTTTTTAAAATCTTCATTGATAGTTTATTTTTCTGTCAAAAGTTTAAATTTTGTCATGTCTGTTTTATTTTTATTCATATTATACTTAGGAAGACATTTTCCACTGTAACGTATTTTTTGAAAGGTAGAATCTCACTGTTTTGCTCCACCTCGTCTTGAATTCTTGGGCTCAGACCATCCTCATACCTTAGCCTTCTGAGTAACTGGGACTATAGAATGTGCCACCACTCCTGGTCAAGATTTTTTTTTTTTTTTTTGCTTCTTTTCTGAGATGAGGTCTCACTATACAGTTAAGGCTGCCCTTGAACTCTCAGCAATCCTCCTGACTCAGTCTCCCCAGTGCTGCAATTACAAATTTATTTTTTTAATCTAAATGTGTATATGTGTGTGCACGTATGCACACATTTCTTTTTGATATTCTCTTTTGTTCCATTTATCTCTTTGCTTATTTTTAGTTGTTCAAGTTCTAAGGTTTTAGGTTGGACCCATGAAATTGATTCCTTTGTGTATCAAAAATGGTTGACCATCAGCAGTCCTATATAAGCCAATACATTCATTAAAACTTTCTATTATTGCCAGGTGTGGTGGTATCCTCCTGCAACTCAGCACTCTGGGAGGCTAAGGGAGAAAAATTTCGAGTTCAAGCCCACCTTATGTAATTTAGTGGTTTAGTGAAACCCTGTCTCAAAGTAAACCATAAAAATGTCTAAGAATGTAGTTCCGTACAGAGATCTGGGGTTTAATCCCTAGTAACACCAAACGAACAGCCCTTTTATTATGAAATTTTCCAGCACATATGGACATAAATAGAATATTATACTGAGCACCCATGAACTTGTCACTCAGCTTCAGTATTATCAACATTTAGCCAATCTTGTTTCATTTATCCCCACTTTTTAATGTTTCTGGGATATTTAATAACATCATATTTTAATGCCTCTTTGCTCATGTTCTTACTCTACTTTATATTTATAGAAATTGTATCACTTCTCGGCCTTTTCGCTAAGATCAAGTTTTGTGGGGTTTTTTTGTCTTTTTGGTACCGGAGATTAAACTCACAACCTTGCACTTGCCAGGCAGGCGCTTCTGTCACTGAGCTAAATCCCCAGCCCTATTTTTTGAGACAGGGTCTCACTATGCAGTTCAGGCTGTCCTTGAACTCACTTTGTAGCCCAGGCTGGTCTCGAACTCACAATGATCTTCCTGCCTCATCCTCCCGAGTGCTGGGATTAAAGGCGTGCGCCACCATGCCTGTCTGATCGAGTGCATATTTATAGAAATTGTTTTGTGAACTGACCTAATGAATCTCTACAGAAAAGCTTCAATATCAACACTACTTACATGCCCAGATATGACAGTGGTTTCAAAAAATACCTGACCAGGCCTGGCAGCACCTGCCTATAGTCCTAGCTACTCAGTAGGCTGAGGCAGGAAAATTAGAAGTTTTAGTCCAACCTGGGCAAATTAGCAAGATCCTGTCTCAGAATTTAGAAAAGGACTTATCACAAAGAATCAACAAATGGGATCTCATCCTACTGAAAAGCTTTTGCACAGCAGGAGAGACCACCACCAGAGTGAAGAGACAATCCACAGTGTGGAAGAAAATGTTTGCCATCTGTCCCTCAGATAAAGGATTACTATCAAGCATGTATAAAGAACTCAAAAAAATCAGTCTTCCGAGATTTAAAGACCCAATACAAAAATGGGCATCTGAGATGAACACACACTTTTCAGATGAAGAAGTATAAACAGTAAATAAATACATGAAAAAATGTCAACAGCGCTGGCTATTCGAGAGATGCAAATTAAAATAACACCGAGATTCCACCTCACTCTAGAAAGAATGGCTAGTATTAAGAAGTCAACCAAGCCGGGCGTGGTGGCGCACGCCTTTAATCCCAGCACTCGGGAGGCTGAGGTAGGTGGAGCGTTGTGAGTTCGAGGCCGGCTTGGGCTACAACGCGAGCGCAAGGCCGGCCTGAGCTACATAGTGCGACCCTGCCTCAAAAAATCCAGGGCCGGGAGTTAGGCTCAGTGCCTTAAGCATCTGCCCTGGCAGGCGCGAGGTTGTGAGTTCAATCCCCGGTGCCGCAAAAAAAAAAAAAAAAAGAAGTCAACCAATAACAAGTGCTGAAGGGGCTGTGGGGAAAAAGGTACCCTTCTCCACTGTTGGTGGGAATGCAGGCTGGTGCAACCAGTGTGGAAGTCAGTGTGGAGACTCCTCAAAAAGCTAGGATTGGAGGTCCCACTTGACCCAGCTATTCCCCTTCTGGGTATCTTTCCAAAAGAATTAAAAACATTATACCACAGCAATATATGTGCATCTATGTTTATAGCAGGGCAGTTCATAATAACCAGATCTTGAAAACAGCCTAAATGCCCATTGACTGAGGAATGGACAAAAAAGATGCGGTATTTCTATATAATGGAATACTACTCAGCTATAAAGAACAGTAAGCTGGATACTTTTATACTTAAATGGATGTGCCTTGAGAACATACTTATTAGTGAGATAAATAAGTCACATGTGTAAGCTTCGTTTTGTTTCACTTGTGTAACAAACTGAAAAAATACTGTGTATGTTTATGTATATGTGTATAAAAAATAGTTAAGATAAAAAAAAACACAGTGGCCTCCTTTGTCATCCACCTGGCCTGTCCAGAAGTAGATTCAATGCCTCCCTTCACTGGGGAAAAAAAAAATTCTGAGATTTTGATAGATATTGAGGTAAATCTATAGATAAGTTTAGGGAGAGTAAATGTTTTGATATTTGTCCAATTCACATACATAGTCTCTCTCCATTTATTTAGGTTGTATTTGAGTACTTTTGATCAGTTTGCATAGTTCTTAGGATACAGATATTGAATATATTTTGATAGACATACATAATGTTACTTGAAGCTTTTTTGTGATGTTGTAGTTTGTGCCTTTACAATTTTACTTTTGAATTGTTCATTGCTTGTATATAGGCCAACACTAGATTTCTGTTTATGGCTTTGACCTTGTACCATGACCTTGCTCTATCTGCTTGTCTGTTTTATTGATTTTTATGTAGATTCTTTGTAAATAAAAAAAAAAAAAACTGAAACTCATCAAAAATATAAATAAATAAAAATAAATGAAAAAGGGCTAGGAAGTAGCTCAATGTAGGCCCTGAAATGAATGCATGAATCTTAGATAATCTTATGTTGAAAGATAATCTTATGTTGAAAAGAAAGGGAAACTATACTCAAGACTACTACTTTCTAATCACTATGTTTTAAGTATACAGTTAACCAACTCTCCTGTTCTTTTCAGTATTATAGCATTCAGCCGACCTGTGAGATATGAAGATGTGGAACTCAAGGTGGCAAAAGTATTTGGGCAACCTCTCGATCTACATTACATGAACAATGAGGTGAGAGAGATGGGTGGTACATAGTAATGGAAATTTGAGGGAGTCAAGTTGGTGGGTGAGACAAAAAACTTGGCAGCATCATGGCTCTTTAACAGTCATATCTTTACTGTGTAGTTTTATTTGTTAAAGAGTTAAATTTTTCTTCGTAGTTTAGAGCCAAGTACAATGGCATCTGCCTGTACTCTTAGTTATTTAGGAGACTGGGACAGGAGCACCACAAGTTTGAAGGCACCCCAGGCAACTCGGCGAGAACCTGTCTCAAAAATTAAAAAATAAAAAGGGCTAGGTATGTAGTTTGGTGGTAGAGCACCCCCCAGGTTCATTCTTATTATAAAACAAACAAACACAGACAGACATGAAATGAAAAGAACTAGGGGTGTAACTCAATGGCAGAGCTCTTGGCTAGCATGTACTAGACCCTGAATTTGATCCTCAGCACCACAAAAAAAGAAAAATATCTTCTTAGTTTATGGCTGAACTCTGCAGGTGCTGACAGCACCTTCCAATGAAACACAACTGCACCTGAATATAATATCAGTATACTCTGAGTTTTTAAAATAAATTTTAGAAATATAGCAATTTTTAAAAAATCACTGACTCTGAAGTTAATTGTTGTAGTTACTTTTCTCTTGTTGCTGAGACAAAATACCCAATGCCCGTAAGTTAAGGGAGGAAAGATTTATTTAGCTCACAGTTTCTAGAGGCTTCAGTCCATAATCAACTGGCTTCAAGGCAGGTTGGCATGGCAGAGAGACATCTTGGAATAGAACCAGTTCATGGCAAACAGAAGATCCCAAAGCAAGCAAAGGAGAAGACAAGCTTCTTTCTGTCCCTTACGTTATATCCAGGCTACTGGGATTAAGGTGGTGCCAGCCAATCATTGGACTGATTTAGTAATCACATACCCTTAGTCTCAGTGTCATACACTTGAGATTCAGCCACCTCTGAAGAAGCTCCACTTACGATCACATGAGACTTTGGGGGGTTATCCAGACCCAAATTATAACATTAATAATAATACAGGTATAAATGAGCTGGGCGTGGTGGCGCACGCCTTTAATCCCAGCACTCGGGAGGCTGAGGTAGGTGGAGCGTTGTGAGTTCGAGGCCGGCTTGGGCTACAACGCGAGCGCAAGGCCGGCCTGAGCTACATAGTGCGACCCTGCCTCAAAAAAAAAAAAAAAACCAGGGCTGGGGAGTTTGGCTCAGCGGCTTAAGCGCCTGCCCTGGCAAGCGCAAGGTTGTGAGTTCAATCCCCAGTGCCGCAAAAAAAAAAAAAAATACAGGTATAAATGTTTCAAGATGCATAAACAAGCCAGTCATGGTGGCTCACACCTGTTATCCTAGCACTCTGGGAGGCTCAGGCAGGAGGCTCATAAGTTCTAGACCAGCCCGGACAATTTAGTAACTTAAAGAGACCTTGTCTCAAAATATTTAAGAACAGGGCTGGGCATGTAGCTAAGTACAGAGACCATGGGTTCAATCCCCAGCACTACCACCCCCCAAAATTTCGGATGTCCATACTATATTGATATCAGTGACCAGGAGCTGACCAACTTACTTTTCTATCTATCTATCTAGATATCTATCTATTTATTTATTTTTCAGTTTTTTGAGACAAGGTCTTGCTATGTAATTTAGGCTGACCTTGAACTCACTATGTAGTCCAGGTTGGCCTCAAATTCACAGCCATCCTCCTGCTTCCTTCTGAGTGCTGGAATTGTAGGTGCACACCACCACACCCAGCCTGACTTACATTTTGTTAATTTTTTTTTTTTTTTTTTGTACCAGGGATTGAACTCAAAACCTCACATCTGCCAGGCAGGCGCTTAAGCCACTGAGCTAAATCCCCAGCCCTACATTTTGTTAATTTAAAGTCCTCCTAGTTCCTTTCTTTTCTTTGCCCTTTATTTAAACTCTGTCATACCAGGATTTGAGAAGCTCACATGAAAATTTTTGAGGTTTTAATTTATATTTTTGTAATAGGTTTTATTGAGATACAATTCACTTACCATGTAGTTAACTTTAAGTATAGAATTCAGTGGTTTTCAGTATATTCATAGAGTTGTGCAACCAACACCACCGGCTAAATGCAAAACTTTTTATCACCCTAGAGAGAAACTCTGTACTGGTTAGTAGTTACTTCATCTTCTCTTCTTGCCAGAGCTCTTAGCAACCACCTGTTTTCTTTGATTTTCTTTTCTTTTCTTTGTTTTTTTTTTTGTATGGTTAATCAAACTCACTATCTCACACTTGCCAGGCAGGTGCTGTGCTGCTGAGCTGTATCCCTGGCCCATGTCTTTGATTTCTTATCCTGAGTATTTTATTTTATTTTATTTTGTTTTGTTTATTTATTTATTTAGCGGCACCGGGGGATTGAACTCACAACCTCACACCTGTCAGACAGGCACTTAAGTCACTGAGCCAAACTCCCAGCCCTGGTTTTTTGAGGCAGGGTCGCACTGTGTAGCTCAGGCCGGCCTTGTGCTTGCGTTGTAGCCCAAGCCAGCCTCACAACATTTCTCCCACCTCAGCCTCCCGAGTGCTAGGATTAAAGGTGTGCGCCACCATGCCCGGCTTATCCTGAGTGTTTTAAATAAGTGGGATCATAAATATGTAGCCTTTTGTTTTGGGCTTCTTTGACTAGGCCTATGTTTTCAAAGGTCATTTTTTTTTCTTTTTTTTTTTTTTTTTTTTTTTTTTTTTTTTTTTTTTGGTACCAGGGGTTGAATTTACAGTCTTGTGCTTGCCAGGCAGGCGGCGCTTATACCACTGAGCTAAATTTCCAGCCCTATTTTTTGAGACAGGGTCTCACTATGCAGTTCAGGCTGGCCTTGAACTCACTTTGTAACCCAGGCTGGATTTGAACTCACAACGATCCTCCTGCCTCAGCTTCCTGAGTGCTGGGATTAAAGGCATGTGCCACCATGCCTGGCTCAATGTATCTATATTATCATATGTATCAAGACTTTATTACTCTTTATGACTGAATAATAAACATTCCATTGTATTGTTGTATCACTTTTTGTGTATTCATTCATCTACTGATGGACATTTGTTGTTTCTAGTTTTTGGGGATTATGGATAATGGTGTGATAAACGTTTGTGTGCAAATTTTTATGTATCTTTTCCTAAATATTTGAACAAGTTTTACACATCTTTTCAGTTCTTAAATATATAATTGATAGTGCTAGGTTATACGACGAGTCTTAACTGTCCTTTAACTGTCCAATTTTTTTTTTTAAGAATAGGAAAATTTATTGGAGAACAGGAATGGGGAATAGGGATGGAGGAATGGAGAATAGGAATAGCGCCTAAGACACAGGAAGGGTCCTGAATGGGTATAACAGCTGCACTACTGTGCATTCCTGCCAGTGTATGAGAGTTGCAATTTCTCTACCATTCTTGACAACACTTGCTCTTTTCTCTTTTCTTTCTTTTTTCTGATTGTTTGTTTGTTTTTGGTGCTGGAAATCCAACCAAGGGCCTTTTATATGCTAGGTAAGAGCTCTGCTACTGAACTACACACCCACCCCTTCTGTTTAATAGCCATGATGGTGGCTGGGGAATGGTATGTCATTGTGGTTTTGATCTATATTTCTCTAATGACTAGTAATGTTGAATATCTTTCTGTGTGCTTTTGTTTTTTGAGACAGGTTCTCACTAAGCTGCCCAGGCCCAGGTTGAGCTCAAGTTCCTCCTCCCCTCAGTCTCCTGGAGTGCTAGAATTACAGATGTTCACCATTGCACCTGGTTCTTACCCATTTTAAAAATTGAATTTTTTTTTTCACAGTACTGGGAATTACATCCAGGGTTTTTACACTGAGCTACATCTCTGAGCCTTTTTAAAATTCATTTTGAGACTGAGCCTCACTAAATTACCCAGACTGGACTGGAACTTGCAATCCTCCTGCCTCAGTCTCCCAGAGTGATAGAATTACAGGCATGTCCAACCATGCCTGGCAGAGTCTCTTTTTATTGTTGAATTGTATGAGTTTTTTATGTGTCCTATATACTAGATTTTTATGCATTTGCAAAATTATAGTTTAGTTTTTTCAAAGTTAACTATTACTTCAGTGATTTCTTTACCTCCCTCTGGAAGATAAGTCTCATTTACTCATATTTTGAATATCACTCTGTCACTCAGGGCAGATTCTTTTGCAATATTATATGATTTGCAAAACATTCTCCTCTCCCATGAGTAGTTATGAGATTTTGTTTGTGCTGGGGATTGAACTCAGGCCTTACACGTACTTAAGCAAGAGTTCTACCAGTGAGCTATATCCCCAGTCCTTTTTATTTTTATTTTGAGACAGAATCTCACTAAACCAGGCTGGACTTCTAACTTCCAATCCTACCTCAGCCTCCCAAGTAGCTGGGATTACAGGCATGTACCACCACACCCAGCTAGATTTTAAGTTTTATTTTGAGACAGGCTGACCTCAAGTTTGCATCCTCCTGCCTCATTCTCCTGAGTAGCCAGTATTACAGTTGTGTGCCACCATGCCCAACTGAAATTTTAATTTATTTATTTATTTGTTTTTGAGTCAGCATCTTGTTATGTAGTTCAAGCCTGCCTTGAACTCACTATGTAACTCAGGCTGGCCTCAAACTCGGCAGCAGTCCTCTTTCCTCAGCCTCCCAAGTGCTGGGATTACAAGTGTGCACCACCACACCTAGCATGGAAATTTTATTTCAAATACTATTCTTACCATTTGTTTTTTCCTAGTTTAGGATTTAGAGTTCTTTCATCTTACTGTACTACAAACTAGAAACTGAATTAATTTGGACTTCTGCTTAATTTTTTTTTGAATTAAAAATGTGTAAGAGCCAGGTGTGCTGGTGCATATTCATAATCTTAGCACTTGGGAAGCTGAGGCAAGAGGATTGCTGTGAGTTTGAGGCCAGCCAGGGCTACAAAGTAAGTTCAAGGCCAGCTTGCACTACATAGTGAGATCCTGTCTCAAAAAAAATAGTATAAGCTCTGACATTTATTAGGTCCTAGGAAAGTATACTCTTGCATTCTTTAATACTATCTACTCATGTTAGCCGGGCATGGTGGCGCACACCTTTAATCCCAGTACTTGGGAGGCTGAGGTAGGAGGAGCGTTGTGAGTTCAAGGCCAGCTTGGGCTACAACGTGAGCACAAGGCTGGCCTGAACTACATAGTGCGACCCTGTCTCAAAAAACTAGGGCCGGGAGTTTGGCTCACTGGCTTAAGCGCCTGTCTGGCAGGTGCGAGGTTGTGAGTTGAATCCCTGGTGCCACCAAAAAAAAAAAAAAAAAACTGTCTATTCATAATGTCTTCTGCTTTAACAGTGAGACTTACTATAGCTGTGCGCTCAAGGTCTTTCTCTTTAATAATTCAGTGGAATGAAAATAAAGATGGTTTTCAGGTTCTGCTAACTGATTCTTTATCATTAAACATTAAAATAATAAACCTTGCTTTGTGGTCTAAATTTGTGCCCTTATTTAAATACGTTTTCATCCCTTGCCCACCCCACTACCTGTCCTCTACCTTTCCTGCTTGTTCTTTTGAGGTCAGCATAGTTGGAGATGGGATGGGGGGCATGATTATACTGCTTACTTTGGAAAAAGTATGGCAGCTGTAGCTGTTTGGGATTTGATGCTTTGGAGTAGACAGGTTTTTTTTAGAGAGGAACCTGTTATCAGAAAATGTCTCAAACAAATTAATGAAATGTACTACAGCAGTGGCTGAACAAAAAAACATTAAGTGAAAGGAGTTAGATGCGAAGGACTGTGAATCTTTGAATTGAACATATATGAATTGTTGATTCCATTTATATTAAATGTCCAGAAAAGGCAAATCTTATCAAGACAGAAAGTACATTAGTGGCTGCCTAGGGCTGAAGGTAGAAAGGGGGTGATTACTGTAAATGAGCACAAGAGGTATTTTAGAAGTAATGGCAATCTGTGAAAATTGGATTGTGATAATGATTTCACAACTCCATAAAGTGACTAAAAATTATTGAATTATACACGTACAGAAAAAAATCTATGATTTCAGCTAGATCTTTTTAAGACCCACTAGTATGTAGTAAAATTGTTTTTCTCCAAATTTAGTTTTTGTTTATTTTTTCAAACTGAAGCATTGAGATAGATTTGTATTTTATGATTTCCTTTTTCTCTGTCCTGTATCACAGCTCTCCATCCTGCTGAAAAACCAAGATGATCTCGATAAATCAATTGACATTTTGGATAGGAGCTCAAGCATGAAAAGCCTTAGGATATTGCTGCTATCCCAGGACAGAAACGATGTAAGTATTTGCTGTTATGGCCTGCAGCTGAGGACAAAGCTTGCTTTCCTTCGGGCCTGCCTTGCTTCCTTGTCAGAATTCTGTGTTCCTCAGCCACTGCCAAAGTGAGGGCCTAAGTGCAACCCAGCTCACTGTGTTGGTGGCCAGTGTTCCCTTTCATTCTGCATTTGATTTCACTGAAAACAAGAATGTCGGGGTTACAGTTCCTACTAATGATTATTTGGCTAATAGTATGGGAGGAAGGAAAACACTATGATAAAGGAGAAAATTCTTCTTCTCTATATTTATGTTCTTTCAATTAGATTTTGACCCCACCAAGAAAGATTTGATTAGTGGAGGGGTGCTGTTCAGCCGAAGCTGTCAAGGATATGAGACTATCATGCTTTGTGAACCCAACTCAAGTAACTCAACAGCCTTGCCTTTCCTTTGGGACACATGTAGGAAACAGACTTTTCTTTCTATTTAAGAGAAAAAAAGGTCATGGGCTGAAGGGCTACTGCCTTAGCAAAGGCAGGCAATCTATGGGAGCTGTCAACAGGGGAAATTATCTCTTACACAATTTCCTCCATTTGTATGGTCCCTGGAGATCTACTTTTCACAAGAATACTTGCAATCTGAGTCTCCTGGGGTTTGGTTGGTTTGTTTTTGGTTTTTAGAGGCAGGATCTTGCTATGTAGGTCAGGCTGGCCTTGAACTCACTCTGTAGTCCAGACTGGCCTTGAACTCATGGTGATCTTCCTGCCTCAGCCCCCTGAGTGCTGGGGTTACAGACATGCATCACCACGCCCCACTGAATCTCTTTAATCACTGGTTCCTGTACCAGTTTTCTTCAAATGCATGTTTCTGAAGGTCTCTTGGCACTCTTTACTTTTATTATGCTTGGAGACATTAGACTCTGCACAGCTGACATGGCTGCATGAGAACTGTGGGCATAACATACCAGGAAAGCATCTAGATGGAATAATACTTATGCCAATCATTTCTTTTCTAAAGAGACTTGAGGGGTTAGACTGTCATTGATTAGGAGGAGGCTAAGCAAATGCCGTTAAGAAAACATAGAATAAAGCTGATAGCCTCTAATATCACAGAAATGTCCCTGTGCATGAGGAGTGTTCTTGATTCCAATGTATCTTCTGGATATGTCTTGGGAAATACTCTGAATTAAAAGATATCCTTTATCATTTAATTTGTCTGTTCAGGTTACTCACCTGCTCCATATAATCCTTTACTGTCTATCATGTAAGATCTAGATTTAATCTAGCATCCAAGGTTCACCACTGACTGGTCCTACGTTTAGCTCCCTAGCTTGTCTTTTCACGGTGTTTAGTATACTCCCCATATTCTGCAGCCCATGGTTTTTCTTTCCCCTTAGCTGTCCATGGTTATCACTTTTTTTTAGGATCTTTGATTTACTACAATTTGTTTAGCATTTTTGACTGAGGCCATTTTGATTATTCCTTACTCCTTCAGTCATTGGATATAGTTTGTACACTACTTTGTAAGTTATATAGTAGTTCTTTCTGCACATTTGTAATTTGTAGTCCTCCAAAGGATTATAAACTCCCCAAAATACGAGATGTATCATTGTTTTGGAACCCCTTCTCCATTCGTTTACTAAATAAAACATAGTGAGAGTTTCTTGAATTGTTGAAAAGAGTCAAGCAGAGAACATTTTCTTCTCTTTGTTCTTTTTTTTGTTGTTGTTTTTGGTACTGGGGATCAGACTCACAACCTCGCGCCTGCCAGACAAGTCCTTATGCCACTGAGCTAAATCCCCGGCCCTAATTTTTGAAACAGGGTCTCACTGTGCAGTTCAGGCTGGCCTTGAACTCACTTTGTAGCCCAGGCTGGTCTCTAACTCACAGCGATCCTTCTGCCTCAGCCTCCTGAGTGCTGGGATTAAAGGCGTGTGCCCCCACCCCAGCTAAGCAGAGACCATTTTCAACAACATTCTTCCCTGAGCAAGCAACTGGAATTGGAGTCAGGTTTAATGATTAATTGACTGGGAGCCTATCACCTCTGATGTGATTGTGATCCCTATATTCTGATCTCCTGATGAGAAATTATAGACAACTGCTTCTTTATGCCAAAGTTCTAATCACTAAAATGCACATGACTGCAGATATTGCTGTAATACTCAGCTGTTTGACACTCATTGCATTGCATAAGACAAATGCCACATTGATGCCTCTCTTGCTAAGGAACTATATTTTAAGCAGTTATAATAAAATCAGTATAAGTTTTCCTAAAGTTAAAAAAAAATCAAGGGGTCTATTTTACATAATCCTATTACTATAACACATTTATTGGTATATTTTTGCATATGCCTTTCTAGTTTTTGGTCATTGAATATGTACCTTATGTAAATGTTTTCCTGGTATGCATGCAATTTTGTAATTTATTTTTTTCTAATTTATTTATTTTAATGACTTAACATTGTCATTGAACGGGCATGGTGATGTAACCTGTAATTCCAGCTATGCAGAAGGATGTGGTAGGAGGACAAGTCCCACCTAGTCTGGGCTACTTATTGAGACTCTGCCTCAAAATAAAAAATTAATAAATTCAAAGGGCTGGGATTGTAGCTCTGTGATGGAGCACTTGCCTAATGCACGGGACACTGTTTGATCCCAAGTACTGCGCACACACAAAAACTTTTCTGTATAAGTATATCTTCATAACTATAACTTGTAAGAATACGTAATTCTTTTGGTATGGATATAGATGGATGGATAGATAGATAGATTTTTTTTTTAAAGGCAGAGTCTTACAGTGTATTCCAGGCTGGCTTTGAACTCACTGTGTAGCTCAGACGGGCCTTGAACTCATGCAGTCCTCATGCCTCAGCCTCCCAAGTGCTGAAATTACATGCATACACTACTATACCTGATTTCAGAATTTATTAAATACCATATTTTGCTACTGTTGATACACTTAAACTGCTTCCATTTTTTGTATTTGTAGATTTATATTTATGCTGGGAATGTAGTTCAGTGGTGGTTGCCTAACATGTACAAGGCCCTAGGTTCAAGCCCCAGTACAGACAGAGACTTGCATTTAAGACTAATGGTGGCAAAATTATCTTCCCTTCCTCAGCTCGATTTCAAACTTTTTTTTTTTTTTTTTTTTAAGACAGGGTCTTGGTTTGAGGTCTAGGCCCTTAAACTGACTGTGTAGACAAGACTGGCCTTGAACTCTTGATTCTCCTGCCTCAGCCTCCCAAGTGCTGGAATCATAGGCGTGTACTGCCACACCTGACACAGACATCAGGCTTCAAAATAAAGAGAATCATGATGAAAAAAAAAAATCGCTGTGTGCTCTGAAATCCTCATTTACAGAAGTGCTTCTCTAAACACTGTGGTGAAATACCAGTTTTGTTCGTTTAATTTCCAATCTGTCGTGCCGATTTTTAAAAAATTTTTTGAAATACATACAGTTACTGAAAAGTGAAATGGAAAAGTAAACTAAACTCTTAGAAAACAAAAGCTCACAGTTTTTATCATTTGAGTCAATAGATGTAAAACCACTCTGCCAAATTGCTGTAAAGTTTTTCAAGAATTACTCTCCATTTCTGTACCTATTTGGTGGAGGACTAATGTACAAGTTGCAGGCTGGCACCATCCCAGAGATCACACTTGAAGTGCAGTTCTCCACGATACCACATCACCAGTCTTTATTTCCTCCTACTGGGAGCTATCGGCCACTTCGTTTCTCTACTTTGAATAATCACTGCACCTAAACTTTGTAGTCACCTATTTCTTTCCTTCCTATTCCTGTTTTTCAGTTTTTGAGACAGGGTCTTGCTGTATAGTTCAGGCTGGCCTTAAACTCACTGTGTAGCTCAGGCTGGCCTTGAACTCATGGCAGTCTTCCTGCCTCAGCCCCCTGAGTCCTGGGATTACAGGCGTGTACCACCATTCCTGGCTTATTCCTGTTAAGTGTGCCGTCTCTTTCTTCTTTTTGGATTCCTTTTCTGCTAATCCTTCTGTTCTTTCTTCTGTCTTTATCCCTCATGCATGGTATAGTCATACACCTTGCACTGCATGGCCAAAGCTATTGTCTTAGACTTCAGTGTTGTTATTATCTGGGGACCCCTGGATTTGTTAACCACAGATCTGCCTCTGAAAAGTCTCTCTAGCCTTTGTTTCTACTGTCATTTTAAAACATTTGTCTTCTACCACCAACTCTTAGCTTATTTCTCTTTCTTCCCCCCACCCCCATCGTGGTACATAAAGACCTCTTTAAACATATATGTACAAATTTAATTGTTAAATTTTCTGCTTTTAACCTTCCTACAACTTTCTAGTTGAGACTTTTCCACTATCATAATCTCAAATGTAACATTCGTTTGTCACTTGTATTCTAATATAAAAACTAAATAAATACCCAGCCATTTCATTTTGTTGCCTCAGATTCTTTCTGACAAAAGGAAACTTCTAATGTTTTCATCCAAATGTTGCCCACTTCTTAATTTTACTGTCAACTTGCCTACTATTTAAATTCAAATTGTCAAGGCTAATCTAAAGGATAATTCTTTTCAGCCTTTCTAAAATAATAGGACAAGCATAGGAATATAAAACTGGTTGGGCAGAGTAATTACTGTCTAGTCCATGTTTAAAATAATAGTACCCTACTTGTAAGAGGTGATTGCGTTCGTCTCTCAATCATTCTTACAACTGAGGAGTTCAGGACAGGCATGTGTTATCTCTGGTGTACACCTGGGGAAATTGAGACTCAGAGTGGCTTGCCCAGTTGAGGCAGTACATATATGATGGTGGAACTAGTCCAGAATCCAGTTGTTCTGTGTAGTTGACTGTCTATCGATTATCATCCAGAAAATTAACCCTAAAATTACCTTAGTCCTAAAGAAACCTTGCCAAGGCCCCTCCACAGTTGGGTAACGTTAGAACAAAAAGTATAATGTTGTCCATGAGGAAAAGTTATAAGGTGTGTTACTCTATTTTCTATGACACAAAAGATAACTGATCTTGAAAAAGTCTTGAGGAAGGCAAAAATTTCAAGGGGCTGGAGGGTCACTTTTATATGTGAATAGTATAAAAATGTCACAACTCTTTAGTCAGAGACAGTCTAAGCATATACATGATCAAAGTCATCAAAATGTTTGAAAGTATAAATAATGAACACTCAAATTTAGTGACCTAATTTCAATGTGGTGGAACCCTTTGAATACTGGGATTTATCCTAGGACAACAGGAAATAAGGATATTTATAACAGGTGGTAAACATGTGTTTATTATTCTGAAGTGGTATGGCTTCAGGCAGGTGCTTATGCCACCGAGCTATATCCTGGTGTGTCTTCAAAACAGAGTTTTAAAAATGATTTTGAATGACATGGACAATTTCAATGGAAAAGTAAACTTAATTAACTTACACTTCTACCACTACCATAGTCTCCTGTGCAGATGTCTCTTGGTACCACTATTAAAGTAGAGAATTACAGTGTGCTATTGGTGAGATTCTGTGTGTCGCTTATCTTGCATTTCCATCTACAAAACTAAAGCAACTCCTCTCCCTCCTCTTTTCTTTCTCTATAGTTGAATTTATTTGTTCCTTTTGTGTCTTATCACCAAATCTGAGATCATTTATGGGTCAGCTTTTGCAATTTATTTTTCTGCTGATCTCCCATCTTCTAGTCACTGCTAATCTTTTTTTGTTTGTTTTAGACAGTCTTGCTATATATATAGTTCAGGCTGGTCTTGAGCTCACTGTGTTGAATTCACAGTGATCCTCCTGCCTCAGGCTCCTGAATGTGGGAATTACAGGCTTGTACGATCACACCTGGCTCCACTGCTGATCTTCATGCATGTAGTTCTCCAATACTTTCCATGTCATCTGTGTCAGCCAGAGCATGCTGCTAGCCACACGATTATTCATTAAGGTTTTCATAAAATGGTCAGATACCACCTTTTAACTGCTGTGTAAACATACATATGTAAATCATTATGTTCTGCTAGCTACATATTTCATACCTGTAGGCTCCTTTCATTTCATGATAGTCTTCTATTATTGTTAGGCATAGTCTCATTGAACCCTTTCTCTCTTTCTTACTTTTGAGTGTTGTTTAAAATTCTGTGAATCCTTGTAACAAACTCATTTTTGTTTACCATGCTATTCATTATCCCCTTGTATTGAGGTTTTCAAAATATGGCTGAATATTATAATCCCTTAAGAAGATTTAGCAGTAGGGGCTAGGGATATAGCTCAGCAGCATGAGCACCTGCCTAGCAAGTGCAGGGTCATGAGTTCGATTCCTGGTTCCTAAAAATAAATAAATAAATAGTGCTTGGAGTTCATCCACAGAGATTATGTTGTAGTTATTCTGAGAGATCAAAAGCTCCTTGGATAGTTCTGATGGCATCGAGGGTTGAGAGCACTGAAATTGGAGCACGCCTCACCTCCTGAGACCTTACTGCTCACAGAGTAGCTTATGGACCAGCAGCACTGGCATCATCTGTTAGAGATGGAGCTCTGTGCCCCACTCAGACCTACCAAATCAGAATCTGCACTTTAATAAGACTCCAGGGGTTTTTTAAATGTATGTGCTTCAAAATGTGAAAAGCCCTGTTCTGAAACCTTCACTCATTTCCTTGACCCACTTTCCAAGCTGCTGCCATAACTTCAGCCTTTTCTTTTATGAATCTAAGCTTGTACTGGCCATTGTATCTGCTTCACAGGTTCACCTTTTTTATTTTAAAACTTAGGGTTTAGAAAGGATGTTCTTTGGTACATTTCAAATTCATGTTGCCGAAACTCAGTGAATTTCCATTACGTGGAAGGCTTTGGATCCAACCAGGTGTCTTCAGGATACTTGTCATTTAGCTTTGTGGCTGCGAGGCTGTTGTCCTCCCTTTTCCTTCACGAGCTGGCCTCCCCTGGTGTGTGACTTTGGCTGTTTTTTCCTTTCTGACTCTCAGCAAAGAGCTGTTGCACATCAGAGGCTCAGCAAGAACACTCACTTCCCCTTGGTTCTGACTTCCCGTTACAGCAGACAGTTTGTCAAGACAGCCCTGCGTGTGATAAGGTCTGACATAGGGTGACTTAGAGAAGGTTGCTTGGCAGCTGAACTTGCCCTGGGGAGCGGGAAAGCCTTTTTCCTGAAGGACAGGATATAGAGTTTGTTTAGGTCGGACTTTTTTGTGTGTTCTTATAGAAAGTAGAAGTTCTAGAGAGAAGCAAGTAGAAACATTGGCCCAAATTGTTGCTAAATCCTGACCTCCCATTTTCATTTTCAGTAGTGCTCTGCTCATTTGTAATCATATCCTGACATCACTCGCTTTCCTCCAGTGTTCATTTTTAAGCTTTCTCAGTGCAAATACCCCCTTTTGTTGCTTCGATTTCTTTCTGGTGCTCACCTGATGACTTGATTGGATTGGTGCAAAGTGGGAGTGGATGCAGGAATTGCTTTTCACTCTGTTCTGAGGTCTGTGACCTGCAGCAGAATGGTGCCTGTGGTAGCTTTTCCCAGTTGAGCACAATCCTGAGGTGATTTACATGCAATATAAACCCTAGTACTTTAGATCAACTGAGATCTTTTTACCTTTTTTTTTTTTTTGGCGACACTGGGGATTGAACTCACAACCTTACACCTGTCAGACAGGCACTTAAGTCACTGAGCCAAACTCCCAGCCCTGGTTTTTTGAGGCAGGGTTGCACTGTGTAGCTCAGGCCGGCCTTGCGCTCGCATTGTAGCCCAAGCCGGCCTCGAACTCACAATGCTCCGCCTACCTCAGCCTCCCAAGTGCTGGGTTTACCTTGCTTTTAAGGTATCAGTTATGATTGGGGAAGAAGCAGTGCGTTGAACTACTTTTTAAATACATATTTAGCAACCAGATTTTTTGTTGGGCAGGGAAGCTGCTGTCGTTCACTATTTTGACCTCATGGCAGGTGATGTTGCTGCTGAAATAATTTCCTGCTATTTTCCCTGTGCCCTCTGGAGAATTTTATGAGAATATTTACAGTTCTCTTCTGTTTGGCAGACTGTTACAGGAATGCCTGTTATTCCTCCATGTCTGGGTCATCATCCACTAAACTGGGGCACCAAGTATTGCTGCTAATTTATCACTGATGCTGTAAAACTACATCAAGCAAATAATGATTTGCCAAGACAGATTGAGGCATAAAGTTTGGGGAAAAGCCAGGTAGCTCATGTGTTAAAAGTGTGAAAGAGGCTGAAAGTGTAGGGTGTCCTAGGAAGAGGTCAGGGAACCTGACAGGCCTTTTAAAGATCTACTTCAGCCTTTTTCCTCTTCTCTTACAGACCAGTTCCTCTCCCCACTCTGGGGTGTCCAGGCAGGTGCGGATCAAGGCTTCCCAGTCCGCTGGGGATATAAATACCATCTACCAGCCCCCCGAGCCCAGAAGCAGGCATCTGTCTGTCAGTGAGTATTTTACTCCCTTCCCATGTCCTCATCAATTTTACCTGCTCACATTTTGAAAAGTCCAACAAATACTTATTAAGCAGTCATCAGATATATACTGTCTACCACTCTGTACAGAGTAATCGTCTGTGCTTCATTTGGGGAAAGGGGGTAAGGAAATGACTGGAATGGTAAACTGACCTCAAGGATCTACAGTATTATGTTGTAATTGCGTGACTAAATTTCTTTTAAATATCCCTGAACATCTCTTCACACATTTGTTTGAAGACTTCCAGCAGGAGTAGTCACTTATTTTTGACCATTCCTTTCCCAAAAGACTAGGGACTTAGGAGTCAGATCTGAATTTGAATTTTGACCTCAAACCTCTTGCTTAAGATGCCTGAGAAGTCCTTATGCTTCTAGGAGGATGCCGGCTGGTGAAACTCTTAGAGAGTTGTCTTAAGTTGTCTGACAAGAATGGAGTGTTACACCTTTAATCCCAGCACTCAGGAGGCTGAGGCAGGAGGATCGTTGTGAGTTCGAGACTAGCCTGGGCTACAAAGTGAGTTTAAGGCTAGCCTGAACTACATAGTGTAACCTTGCCTCAAAAAATAGGGCCAGAGATTTAACCCAGCAGCCTAAGCACCTGTCTGGCAGGCGTGAAGTTGTGAGTTCGATCTCCAGTACCAAAAAAAAAAAAAAAAAAAGAGATGGAGTGTTGACATAGTATCTACAATGGGCTAACTAGGGGGATAGCTGCCAAGCTTCTCCAGAAAAAGAACCTAAGTCAGATATTTGCTTTATACCAGATAACACAGCATTACTCTGGAGCCCCTTTCCCTCAGCCTGGCAAGAAAACTCATTTCTTGAATTATAAAATTTTTATTAAGAGAGAAATCTGACTTTATCAAACATTAAGATTGTACCTGCTACCCTAATATTGAAACCCTCCTGTTACCAGGAAGCTAAGTTTGCCCTTTTCCATCAAAGGTAGACGTGCACCAAACTGAGCTGCTCTCTAAAGATCCTCAGCTGAGCAGTCGAATCTTGGTTCTGCTACTGAACCTGCCGTAAGGGAGGAGGGAGTAGCAGGAAGTGTATGTTATTCACCGACTTTGTCTCTGGGAGTAATTTCTGGAACCCAAGCAAGTGCTGATAGTGTTACTAAACTGAATGTCTGTAAATGAATTGCAGATTTCTGTAGATAATTGGTGGATTTGTTTTCACTAAGCCGGGTAAAGAGAGAGAGAGCCATCACCCTAGAAAGCATCCCTGGAATATAGGTATCCTGGAACCTGGGAAGAGGGCAGAACTCGGAATGGGAGAGATGATTTCTAACTAGAATAATCTGGGAAATGCATTCTGGAGAGGAGCCGTCTGAGCTGAACTTGAGGGGTTACGGAGGACTTCTATATTCAAGAATAAGGGGAGAGGGATTTTAAAACGCACCTGTAGTGAACCTACTATCTTTCGGCCCCAGATGGGCAGACACATGTGGAGGAGGCATAGGGGATACCGAAAAGAATGCCTGGGCACTGGGCATGGTTATCCACACCTGTAATCCCAGTATTGGGAAGGGCAAGACAGGAGGATCACCTTGAGTTCAAGGCCAGCCTGAACTACTTAGCAAGACCCAAAAAACAAAACGGAACAAAAAGGAATGCCTGGGCTACTTCCTAAATGCCTTGGTGTACTTGATTGCACTTAGGTTTTTTGGTAGTCAGCAGAAAACCACTGAAAATGTTTGCCTCTATTCACATCTCCATTATAATGCTTATTGTGCTATGTTGTTATCTTATTTCTCTCCCATAACCTGCAATTTTGTTCATTTATTACCCAAGTACTATGTGCTAGAAGCATGTGAAGCAAAAAAAAAGACATGGATCCTGCCCATGAAGATGGACATTTACTTGTCATGATGTGATGAGTGTATAAATCCAAACTGATCAAAGATGTAGTGCTGTGACACTGTGCAGCTGAGGGATGCCACCTGACTTTGGAGCTAGGAAAGCTTTAGGCTACTGCACAGATGTGAGGCAGGTAAAGGGGATACAGGAAAGAGGGTTAGGGTTAGAGCAGGGCGTGCTGCTCATAGGTAGAGGGCTGCTGGCAGGAGGCAGTGTGAATTATGTGAGAAATAGAAAGAGGTCTCCATGACTTGAGAGCTAGGAGTAGAGGAAAGAAGATAGAACTTGGCTGAAGAGGAAGGCAGACCCTTGTGAACTGTAATAAAGGTGTTGATCCCTACGTTGAAAGTGGTGAAAAACCACTTTAGGATTTTTACATGAGGGGGAATGCATGGTATTACATGTCCAGAAATGCATTTTTTAATGATTGCTCTGGCTATAGTGTGGAGAACAGATCAGAGGGGATGGAATGAACCACCTAGGGCAGTGATGACAAACCTTTCAGAGCTTTCAATGACAACAGACACCTGGCTGTGGCACTTGTGCCATTGGTTCGCAACCACTGACTTACGGAAATCATTTTGGGTTAATGCAGTAATTCAGGTGAAAGAAAACGAGCTTGGATTAGGCTGCTAATCCAACTAATGAAGACAAGAAGGAGCTGGAGGATTTGAGCCATCTAGAGGTAAAACATGAAACATGGCTTTTCAGTGGTTCTTAAAGTGTGTGGGGGCCCTGGGGAGTCTTTAAGATTCTTTCAGGGTATCTATGAGGTTGAAATTATTTTCATAATCATATTAATATCTCAGCCGGGCGTGGTGGTGCACGCCTTTAATCCCAGCACTCGGGAGGCTGAGGTAGGTGGAGCATTGTGAGTTTGAGGCTGGCTTGGGCTACAGCGTGAGCAAGGTTGACCTGCACTACATAGTGCAACCCTGTCTCAACAAAAATAGGATTGGGAGTTTGGCTCAGTGGCAAGGTTGTGAGTTCGATCCCTGGTACCTACAAAAAAAAAAAAAAATTTAGTATCTGACAGTCATTCTCTTACAAGTGTACAGTGGAGTTTTCCAGAGGTTATGTGCCTGAGGTGATGTCATATCTGATGACTAATGGAATGTGTGCTTGTATATATTATTATGTTTTAAATTTTTCTGAGCTTTAAAAAAAATTTTTTTTTGTGACCTTAACTGGCGCAGTGGTGCATGCCTATAATCCTAGCTACTCTGGAGGCTGAGGGCCCCCTGGGAAAATTAGCAAGACTTTCTCAAAATGAAAAGTAAAAAGGATTGTGGGTATAGCTTAGTAGAACCTGGTTTGAGCCCCAGTAGGAGTTGGGTTGGATTTCTGAGCTTGGACTGAGGTGTAGCTCAGTGGTAGAACATTTACCTAACATAAATGAGGCCCTGGGTTTGACTCTTAGCACCACACACACATACAAACACACACTCACAAATGGAGAGTCCACCAAAAAATGTATACACACTTCAGCAATTCACTGTACTAATAAATGTTTAGAAACTAACGGCCACCGCTTTGAATACCTCTTGTAATTGTGGAGGCCAAAAGTTAATCTCATGTTGTCTCAATACATTTAGTATTAAAGTACTTATATAAGTTTTTCTTTTTTTGATGTATATGTTTTTGGCAGAATATATATATCTGTGTGTGTGCCCAGGCTGGCCTCAAACTTTCAGAAATCCTCCTGCCTCAGCCTCCCAAGTGCTGGGATTACAGGCATGTAGCACCATGCCTGGCCTAATTTCTTTTTCTTGTGCTTTAATTCCTTGTATGGTAGATCAAAGCACAGAAAATGATACTCCAAAGCTGGGCATGGTGGTGCACCCAAGTAATCCTAACACTTGGGAGGCTGAGGCAGGAGTATTGCTGGAAGTTCAAGGGCACCCTGGGTTACATCATGAATTCAAGGCCTAAACTACATGATGAGACCCTGACTCAAAACACAAAAACAAAATGAAGATGATCCTCCAAAGCACAGTGCTTTGGCATGCTGAATACATTGAATTGAAGGACACTGGAAGGGCATTAGAAATAGTCTCTGACCTTTTGGCCTCCTGTGTCCTGTTCTCCTTTATCCTCCAAAGAAGACCATAGAAACTACTGTTCTCTTTTCTCCAAGGTAAATCATAGACATAAAAACCCTTTACCCTCAAAACCAGCCATAAAGCCCACATATAGTACTCTCACTTCCCCACCTTTCTCTGTAAGAGCTGGCCATAAAGAAATTCTCCAGCCCCCCTTGTCCGATAGTGGACCATGAGACTCTCATTCCAGAGGGGTGTTGCCCTTCACCTAGGAGGAAGGGACACCACATAGAGAAGCCAAAAAGCATCTGGACAGGTCTTGTTGGATTTCCCTCATCAGTCTATTACCGTTAAGTATACCCATTTGTCTAATCACGTTTCTGCATTGTTCATTCTTCATTGTATCTAAGCATAAAAAGGAATAGTTTTCCATGGGTCTTTGTATCTTCATTCTGTTTATTATTATTATTATCAGCAGTGTTACATATTTGTGAAACATAATACATCCATCATGGGAAGCTGGTACATATGTCACATTTTAATCCTGTTTACTTTCCCTTCCCCTCCCTCCCTTTCCCTCTCCCTCCAATCCTCAATCCATCTGTAAAAGGTCTATCTCCTTGTTTCCTATGATCTTTTATTTTACTCTTTATTTATATTCTCATAAGAGAAATGTGATTTTTAACCTCCTGTATCTGATTTATTTCACTTAGCTAGCATTATGGTCTCCAGGTCCCTTTTCCACACAACTCAAATTTATCCTTTATGGCTGAGTTGTACAACATTGTGCATAAATACCGTATTTTATTTATCCGTTCCTTTTTTGAGGAACATGTAAGCTACTTCCAAGATTTAGCTATTATGAGTTATTTTGCTATAAATATGGGCATGCAGGTATCACTGTAATGTGTCTTTAGCTCTTTGGGGAATGCATCTTCATTTTGAAAGACTCTTATGTCACGTAAAATTTTGATTAAATAAAATAGCTATACTTTTCTTTTGTTAACCTGTCGTTTGTTATAGGGTCATCCACTGTGACACCTATTGGGGATGGGGAAGGATATTGCATTCTTTCTGCACCTAGTTTAAACCACATACATAAAAGCTCTTAATGTTAAAAGGATTCTAAAACCAGAAGGCTTAAGAACTACTGTGTTACTGGGTTGAATTTTCAGGTGTTGAGAGGACATACTACGGCAAGGATACTGGAAGAGATGCTGGTCTCAGGTGCTCGGAAGGGAAAGACCTAACCTTTTAGGCATGTTTGAATATTGATGTGCCTTTCAGACAGCCAAGAGGATATAGCAAATGAGCAGTTAGGTATACAGGTGTGTAGCTCAGAGGGGAGAAAATCAGGGCTAGGACAAAAAGGTGGAAATCATCAAGTTGAAATCATGGACCCAGAGAAGTATGTCTAAGCAGACTATAGAACAAGAAGAGGGCCTAGGGCTGAGCCTTCGGAATCCAACACTTACGACCAGTTAGAAAGGATAAGATTTTAAGGAACACAGGAAAGGAGTAACAGAAGGAGAAGAAAATCAGAGTATGGGCAGGGAGCCTTACCAGTGAGATGGGAAAGGATGGAGAGTAAGATATACAAAGCTGTGGTTTGCTTTCTCTTAATCTTTGTTATTAGTATATTTAGTTTGTGATATATAATAAATACATTCTAGCCAGGCGTGGTGGCACACGCCTTTAATCCCAGCACTGGGGAGGCTGAGGTAGGCAGAGCATTGTGAGTTCAAGGCTGGCTTGGGCTACAACGCGAGCACAAGATCAGCCTGAGCTACATAGTACGACCCTGCCTCAAAAAACTAGGGCCAGAAGTTGGCTCAGTGGCTTAAGCGCCTGTCTGTCAGGCATGAGGTTGTGAGTTTGATCCCCGGTGCCGCTAAATAAATAAATAAATGCATTCATTGTAGGAAATTGGTGTGCATGTATATATTATATCCTTTTCACTTCCCCTTGCACTCCTCCACCCACCCCTGGTTCCCCTTTCCGTCTCTACAAAGTCTATCTCCCTGCTTCCTGTCATCTGTCTTTTATTTTGCTCTGTAGATTATTTATACTGTGGGTTTCTCATTTCAGGCTTCTCTGTCTGATTTATTTAACTTAGCACTTGTCATTTTCATCCACAAATGTCTGAGTGCTTGCTGTGAGCCGGTTACAGTATAAGGCTGGAAGTAACCTACCATGAAAGGTTAGGAAAAGTTTTAACAGTAGAAATGGAGTCAAAGGGGAAGTCATTGATTAGTAAGCTTAGCAGTTCAACCTCCTACTCCATTCTTGCCTTTTTCCCCTTTCACCATTAACATACCTGTTACTATTTAGCGAGAGACTGTGACATGCAGATGATTCAGCTCCCACTGCAAAATTTGCAAAGATGGAGAAGTTCAGAGTATGCCAGTGCAATTTTAGACATCTCTATTGAAAATTCTTCCTTACAGTGAATTGAAAAATCTGCGTTTTCTGACTACCAGTTGATTCTAGTCTATTCCTTTCCCTCTCGCTCTCTTCCTTCTCCCTTGGAACTTGTTATACCCATAGGCTTGTTCATGCTAAGGAAGTGCCCTACCACTGCTCTCCTCTCCTCTCGTCTCCCTAGCCCTCCCCTCCCCTCTCCAGTGGTACTGTACCCTTGCACTGAGCTATGTTCTCAGCCCTTTTTTACTCTTTATATTGAGACATGGTCTTGCTAAGTTGTCCAGCTGGGTTCCAATTTGTAATCCTCCTGTCTCAACTTGCCATAGTGCTGGGATTACAGGCTTGTGTCACCATGCCTAGCTATTACTGCTTTCTTGACTAATTCAAAATCTTTCATATGGCAATTCTTCAAGTATTTGAAACCAGCTATTGTATTTACCCTTTGTTTTTCCCCCATCATAATATGCATACTTTGAAATCCATTTTTTAAAGACAGTCTGTTAAACTAGTTCATACTCAACAAAAACAGACAAAAAAAACTTCCTATGTAATGGGTAAACTCACAAGAGTTAACTTCCTATGGAGAGATTGCCAGGCATTTGGATGGAATTTCCCTATGTACAAAATGTCCTCCTTCCTATGTTTGCCTATGGAAATTCTGTTGCCTTTGAGACCAGGCTTAAGCACCATTCTTCCATAAAATGGGTTGTTGCCTTAAGCCATGTAATCGAGCTTTCACCAAAGGGCTCATACATACCACATTCTGGCACCTGTTCATCCTATTCGTGCCTTTGCTTTTGTTCTCACATCACCTTTCTCTTGTCTTGCCATATCATCTACAGCCCAGCACAGCAGAGTATAACCTCCAAGATGAATGAAGAAAGGCAGTCCTTTCAAGGAGTTTGATAGTGAAAGAAAAGAGGTCAGAAAAGGAAGTCAGGATATTTTTAGGCTAGAGATCTGAGCAGGTTGCAGAGGGAGAGATAAAGACTACTGAAAAAAAGAGAGCAAAAGTGAAAGGACAGTATGTGGGCTGGCTCCTATAGGAGTGAATCGAAGAGTCCAGGTAGAAAGCTGTAATGGCCTTGAAGGAGAGAAGCTTCTGCCTCTGAGAGAAGAGGAGGGAAAAGTCAGGCAAAGGGAGAGAAAGAATGTTGAAAGGACAAGAACTTCTTACAGCTGGCCAGTAAAGAGCTTGGGCATTGTGTGCACTACAAACTTCCAATCTTAGGACAGTTGTGAAAGGATAGAAACCAGGACTGTGGAGGTGGTGGCTATACACTTGAAAACAAAATGGTTCTTTTCTCCTTTGTGCTATAAATTCTTATAATACTAGATTCAACCAGGAACAGTAGAATAAAATGGAAAATTTGAGAAATGGAATGTGCAGGATGTTCTCAAGATCTTATAAGATGAAAACATTGAGCAGAACTGTTCTGCACAGCCTGGTCTATTGTATTTTGGGAAATACTGGTTATAATTTTCTATCAAGGAAGAAAAAGATTTGATCATTATGTGTACCTAACATGTACCAACAAACTTAATAAAGAAGAAAAAGATTTAATTACCTTCCCCATCTCAGCTATCCCCCAAGGGAGAAAAGGATTTAGAAATGCATCTTTGTACTTACAATGACCTGCACATTTACATTGACCCAGAATTCTAGAACTGCCTGCAGAGGCAACTTTCTGACTGTATCGGCTTCCTGATGAGGGTTCTCTTAAAAAAAGACTGGAATCTGAGAGCCTTTTAACTTCAAGTCAGAGTATAAAGCAAAAGAATCATCCATATCCTAGGTTGAAAAATTATGTCTTGACTCTGCTTTTCTGGGTTAAGGAAGCTAGCAGAGAATAGTATATCCTGGAAAGAATTTGGATAGCTGGCAGCATAAACCCTCATCTTCTCATGTGTAGAATGCTTTCGGGGAAGCTGTGGACCTCCATGAACAGCGAACTGCTACTGTGCCCTTCTGCTTCTGCTGATACCGAGATGGGCCCCTTTAACATAAATGGCCTGCTGAAGCTAAAGCAGCAAGGTCAGGCTGGAATGCCAGGGAAGGGTGTCTCGAGGAACCTGTTCCCCATCCCTCTGTCTGTGCTTGCTTCCTGACACCTGTGGAGTGATCTATGCTTTGCATAGCAGAGCTTTGTGCAATTCGGCTCACTCTTGTCATTGCTGGAAAATATATGACCATCAGAGTCTTATAGTCCCCAGTATCCTGTCCTGTTCAGTCCCTTGTTTCATTTGTTCTTGACTGCTTCTAGTATATCTAGTTGGCTCACAATGCTTGAAATGAAGATAAAAACAAAACTGAAAATACCCTGGAGCAATTCTGCAAACTCCTGGTTTTTCCATTCGCTTCCTCTGATAGCCATTGGTTTGGGGAGACTTCCCTTTCCTGCTCCAGGCGGTGGGCCTGTGCACAATAGCCCCTGGCCTGTTGCCCATCAGATAACAAGGCTGGCTCTCTGCAGGCCACGGTGTGGATTGGAAAAAGTGAAAGTCTCTGGCTGGAAATAAAAGCTCAGAAAACCTTAGCTGTTTTCCCCCAGGCCCTTCTGTGTCTGTAGTGCTGGCCTCCAGTGAGCTAGTCCCATCTCCTGCAAAACCAGGGGAGAGTTCAGTGGAGCTGGCAAGGGAGAGGATGGGTATTAGCAGGGCCGTGTATATCAAACCCCAAGGCAGTCTTACTCTGGACACTAATAGATGGGGCTAGTTCATTCTATCTGGGATTAGTTTAGATGGACCAATTTGGTCTCAGATTTCATCAATAAGTGAGAATTTTTCGTTTTCTTCACTCAGTTCCTTTCAAGAAACATTTTTATTGTTCTAGGTAAAATGTGTAATTTCTTTTCACTGCAGAGCATGTGGGCCAGGGTTCAGTTGCACAGAAGAGAATTCACTCCAGCTCATTTCAGGAAGAAAAGATGTAGTGCACATTCTGACTTATGGGACCATGGGGAGAGGGAAAGATGCAGGCTGCAGGTTCACATACAGCACAGAGCTCCTCTCTTCCATAAGCAGAAGGTTCCCATTCCAGAAGTCCAGTGCTCCTCAGCGCTGGTCTATATCAGACACACAGGGCTGCCTACACTTCTCTGAGACAGCAGGAATGACAGGAAACTAAATCTCACACAAGTGCATCTGAGTGACTGGACGTGAAAAGAGTCTTAGAAATACAGCATTTAGCTAATTAAACTTCTGAAGTACAGAAAGAGATACTTCACAGGTAGAATGGATCCTGAACAGAACTCATATCTGCCGTAGAAAATGAACAAAATGAATGGTATTTCTGCCCTGTTCCTACCACTGAGTGTGTCATGTAGTTGTGTACCTGTGCCACCAAAAGTAATTATGAGGTGAGATAGTTCTCTCCATTTTTGCAGGTGAAGAAATTTTGCAGGTAAAAGTTTAAATCAGTGATTTCAAAGCCTGATTTAAACCTAATTCCAAAGCTAGGCTTTTCTTGATACTTTTTGCTTATCTCTTTAGTCTTGCTTCTGCTGCTGAAAGATGTTACCAACTTATGGATTGAATTGCCACAGGATTTCTGAGTTACCAAAATGTTTTCTAAAACCAAAAATGGAACACAGGCTCTCAGCTAGTTTGCAAACTACTATTGTAATAATGCTCTGTGTTTTTAGTCATGGTGGGGCTTAAGAAAATCCCTTTTCTTCGTTACACTAAAATTTTGTGTTACGGTGGCAAAGGAAGTCAGCAGATACATGAGTTTTAATATCTGGGCCAATGGGAAAGTGGAGACATTTTCTTATCTGTGGTCCAGATTTCTCCTCTCCTCCATTTTGTCTTTGCTTCGGAGCCCTCTGTTGGCCAAATGGCAGTTTGTATTCCTACTCTCCTCATGAATAACTGTGGGCAAAACCACTCTGAATTTGAGTGGTGTTGAACATAGCACTGTGTTTTCCCTATACTATCAGGAAATCCATGTGCTGGCTAGCCTCTCTTCCCATCAGTGGGACCCCTATCCTCCTCTCTTGCCATTCAAGGGGAGCAGTTCAGCGAGAAGTTTTACTTTCAGGCACTGTGTTGAGCGGCATTACCAGTCCTTTTTGGAAATAAATTTTGATCTCAAAATTACCTTGGCTGACCTGCCCTGGGAGTCACAAAAGCTGATTTCTAGCCACAACCCCACCATTAAGCTACTTTATGACTCTGGGCCTCCAGTTCCCCTTCTGCTGTATGTAAATGATAACCATGCACCTGTACTACAGGGTTGTTTTGAAGGTTAAATGAGAAATGAGTGTTGAAAGAGAGGGGTGGGTAGAAGAAAGAAGAGGGGAAAGTAGAGAAGGGGAAAAAACCCACGCTGACTGATTACATTGCTTTGTTGGTTCATAGTACAGTATCCCTAAACTTACATTCAGAGCTGTTTCAGTTTCTGTCAGGGCCAGACAGACTATTTGAAGGCTGTTTGAGGTTGTGTGAAAGACAGAATCAGGTACTGCTTTACTTCAGAATTGTTAGCCTCTATCCTATGAGTGAGGTATTGAAACAAGAAATCCAGAAAAATTCTGTGTCTTTTTTCAGAGCAATTTTGTTTCTGGCCATTGCCCTGGAGTCAGATTACTGAGGTTCCCACGTTAACCTTTCTGCCTGCTACACATCGTTAGGTTAATGCCTCCAAGGAGCAATTGAAATGTTTTTGGTGACAAATTCATCAAATCTCGCGGGGCGTGATGGCGCACGCCTGTAATCCCAGCACTCGGGAGGCTGAGGTAGGCGGAGCGTTGTGAGTTCGAGGCCGGCTTGGGCTACAACGCGAGCGCAAGGCCGGCCTGAGCTACATAGTGCGACCCTGCCTCAAAAACCAGGGCCGGGAGTTTGGCTCAGTGGCTTAAGCGCCTGCCCTGGCAGGCGCGAGGTTGTGAGTTCAATCCCCGGTGCTGAAAAAAAAAAAAAAAATTCATTAGATCTCTTCTACACAACTGAATGAACCATGTGTTCTGAAAAACTGACTTTATGTGGGAGATTGAAGGAGTCATTCTCTTGAAAGACATCGAGAATATAGTAATAGTTTAAATGTCTTACAAACGATCTCAAAGAGCAACCCTCTGCAACTTCATTTTATTTTATTTTATGTATATATTTTTTGGTACTGGGAATTGAACTCAGGACCTTGTGCTTGCCAGGCAGGCGCTTGTGCTGCTGAGGTATATCCCT
Organism: Dasyprocta punctata; assembly: GCA_004363535.1. Lineage (NCBI taxonomy): Eukaryota > Metazoa > Chordata > Mammalia > Rodentia > Dasyproctidae > Dasyprocta > Dasyprocta punctata. The sequence goes on from RJWM01010610.1 coordinate 47,201, forward strand.
GGCTGCAGCTTTTATTTTTAAGTATTTTTCTTCCTTAGAGAGGCCCTTGGAATGTTGGGAGGAACCTTCCTGGGAAGTGCTGTTGATCCCCAGCGGTTGTCCAGGCTCATGCTGTCCTCCAGGTGAAGCCTCAGCTGGGTTCATTGGGCAGCTTCTGCAGTGGATGTATCACAGTGTGCCCCCAAAATTTTCCTTCTGAAACTGGCTTCTTTCAGGAAAGGAATTAGCGTCGACTGTTCCTGTCTTCCAGAGTAGACCAAGTTAGGTTTTTACCCAAATCTCCAGCTACCAAACTTGTTCTCTTTTTGACTTAACCATTCCCACCAAGCATCTTGCCTGCCGTTCAATTTCAGGAAACCTAGTGCTATATCCCAAACTAGCTAGGATAATCTGACCAGTGAGGAAAGTAGCCTGTTTTGTTGTGGGATGGCATGTCTGCTGTTTCTGAAGTCTGGGAATTGCTGGCCGTAAGAGAGATGTGAAGAGTACAGAATAAGATAAGGTAATGGAAGGCTCTTATATGTTTGGTTTTCTGCATGATGTTTTAAATTTGTACCCCTCACCCTGAGAAGGAAAAGATCTTAGGATAAGAATTCTGTATTTAAGTTTTCAAACTGCTAGATATATTTGATATAGATATTGTTAAAGCTTTTTTTTTTTTTTCTTTCTTCCCTGAGCTGGGGATTGAACTTAGGGCCTTGTGCATGCTAGGCAAGTGCTCTACCATTAAGCTACACTCCAGCCCTGTTAAAATTGTTTTTTAAACCTTGATTGATTGATTCATGGTTTGGTGTGCTTAAAAAGGGGAAATCTTACAACTTCTGACCTTACTTTTGTCTCCTTCTCTGATCAGGGAAAGTGGCAGACTCAGAAAAACTTTGGGCCTAGAAGTAGGGAGGTCTAATTTTTCAGACTCAAAATTCTTCATAACAAAATTATTGCTTAATGATGTATAAACCATATGCTCATGTTTGTGTCATTTGGTGATGTTAGGATGATAAACTATCCCATTTTACAAATTGGTATAAAAATTCAGATAAATTGACTTTATATCCTCTCACCTGTAAAATAGTTGTAAATCTTGCTTCCTAAAATATTTTTTTGAAAAATACAAAGCTCCTTGAGTCTGCTTCTTCCTCTATTAAGTAAAGCAAATACTTATGTCTCAGGATTGTTGAAAGGTTTAAGTGAAGTAGTAAATGTAAGAATACCCTGTCAAATGGCTGCCATTAGTAGTCACTCCAAAGATATTGCCACCTTAGTTGCAGACATGTTGAAAGTCAAATGAGGTAAGTACTGTGAATGTCCAACAAAAAGTAAAAAGCACAATTTAAATGCAACATAAAGCCGGGCGTGGTGGCGCACGCCTTTAATCCCAGCACTCGGGAGGCTGAGGTAGGAGGAGCGTTGTGAATTCAAGGCCGCCTTGGGCTGCAACGCCTTGGGCTACAACGCGAGCGCAAGACCGGCCTGAGCTACATAGTGCAACCCTGCCTCAAAAAACTAGGGCCGGGAGTTCAGCTCAGTGGCTTACGTGCCTGTCCTGGCAGGTGCGAGGTTGTGAGTTCGATCCGTGGTGCCGCCAAAAAAAAAAAAAATAAATAAATAAATAAATAAACGCAACATAAAGCTGGGTGTGGCTATACATGCCTATAATCCCAGACCTCTGGGAAGTAGAAGTAGGAGGGCACAAGTTCAAGTCTAGCCTAGACAATTTAGATGACTTAGCAAGACCCTTTCTCAAAATAAAAAATAAAATATGGACTGGGGATGTAGCTCAGTGAAAGGCTCTGGCTCAGTTTTTGCTACTCAGAGGTGGGAGAGACAACATGATTGCTCATAGTAGTCAGAAGGGATAGAAGTAGCCCTTATTTTACTTAATAACAGTCCCAAATTGCAAGAGCAGTAATGCTGACAATTTTATTACATGATACTGTTATAAATGTCCTATTTTATTATTGTTGTCAATCCCTTACCATACCTAATTTATATATTGAAGTTTATCATACATATGTATGCACAGGAAAAAAGTTATATATCATGTTTGATATTATCTGTGGTCTCAGGCATTCACTGAGTCTTTGAACATATCCCCTAAGAATATGGGGGAACTCGTAACTCTCGAATGTGAGGAAATGGTATTGATGCTCTAAGGGAGAAAGAAGAATGACATTATGAAGGAATAATTACATGTAAGAATTTTATAAAGCTTGTCTAATTGCCAGCTTAAGTTGGTTTCATAGGGTGTATCCTGTTCACATTTTTTTTTTTTTTTTTTGTGGTACGGGGGGTTGAACTCACAACCTCGCACCTGCCAGATAGGCACTTAAGCCACTGAGCCAGACTCCCAGCCCTAATTTTTTGAGACAGGGTCGCACTAGGTAGCTCAGGCCAGCCTTGCGCTTGTGTTGTAGCCCAAGCTGGCCTCATACTCAAAATGCTCCTCCTACCTCAATCTCCCAAATGCTGGAATTAAAGGCGTGTGCTCTGTTCATGTTTTGTGTTGACATTCTTGGTCATTATATGCTCTAGTACCTACTCCATCTGTGGAGTTTGCTTCCTATTAGAAAGAGAGTTTGCCTCAGGCAGCTGAAGCATGCTGGTTATAACCCATCAGAGTTACATCCTGACCCAGGGTGCAGTATCTCTAGCTGGCCCCGCTGCCTGCTCCTCTTGAGCCACTCATCCTGGGCTTTGTTGGTAAAAGCCTTGTTTCTGTGCTCTAGGCTCCCAGAACCCTGGCCGAAGTTCACCTCCCCCTGGCTATGTGCCTGAGCGGCAGCAGCACATTGCCCGGCAGGGATCCTACACCAGCATCAACAGCGAGGGGGAGTTCATCCCAGAGACCAGCGAGCAGTGCGTGAGTATGGGGGACTAGAGTGTGTACACAGTCTGGGTCAGACCAGGATGGTGGCCATTTTGAGAGATTAGAACTTCAAACAGTAGCTCTTCTACATACCAGGCCTGCCCAAATACGGATTATTCCTTTCTAGGGGCCAAATATCAATTCCTGCCAAAGATGGGATCCAGGCTACCTAGCCTCCTTGGTGTTGGGTGAGCACTTAACAGTTTCCCTCTTAAGGTCCCTCACTAGTCTTACTATAGAATTTTATGCTGTTTATGTTCTTCTTACAACTGTCTTTCTTCATTTTGGCAAGTTTTTGCATATGACCAGTGCTAAACTCTAACAGATTGTGTTTTTCATTGGCTATATTTTAGTTTTGGTATTTCTTGGTGAGAAGTAGGGCATAAATAATATCCACATTACACTGTGGGTTTGGTTAGAGTAACTGTGATGATAGGCAGCTGTTACTAATTATCTGTTGGTAGGCAATGTATTATCACAAATATAGTCTTATACTTGCCTGCTTGGCAGGCGCGAGGTTGTGAGTTTAATCCCTGGTACCGACAAAAAAAAAAAAAGAAAAAAGAAAAAAAAAACCCAAATACAGTCTTATAGTGATATAACTTTTGATTTAGTTTCCTTAGGTCAGGAGTCTAGACATCATTTAGCTGAGTCCTCTGCTTAAGGTTGCAGAGGGCTGCGATCAAGGTGCTAGCTAGCTGGGCTGCATTCCTTTTTGTGAGCTTGAGGTTGTCTTTCAGGCTTACATGGTTGTTGACAGAATTCAGTTCCTTATGACTGTAGGACTATGGTTTCTGTTTTTCACTAGATGTGTCCTAGAGGCCACCTACAGTTTTTTGCTGTGGGGCCCTCTCATGATGGAGTAGCTTATTCAAAGTCAATAGGAAAACATCTTGCTCCAGTTTGCAAAGATAACTTAATATAATCATGGGGTAAGCATCCTGTCTTCCCTGTAGTCCATTGCCTAGAAGTAAGTCATAGGTGCTGCTTGCATTCAAGGGAAGGGTGACTCACTGTGACTCACTGGTCCGTGTGTCCACCATAGTACTCACCCATTGTAGTGGATGTCTGTGTGTGTTTTACTGTGATTGAACCCTGGGTCTTCATGCTGAGCTACATGTCTAGCCCTTTCTTTTGAGAAAGGAAATCTCTGTGTTACCCAGCTGGGCCTTGAACTTGCATCCCTCCTGCTTTAGCCTCCCACAGTGCTGGGATTACAGGTGTGCATCACTATACCTGGGTCTAATGACTGGCTTTTTTTGTTTGTTTGTTTGTTTTTTTTTTAGATAGAATCTCACTATGTAGTTCAAGCTGGGCTTGAACTCACTAGGTATCCCAGGCTTGCTTGAGACTCACAGTGATCTCTCCTGCCTCAGCTTCCTGAGTGCTGGGATTATAGGTATGCACCCACTACGCCTGGCCTAATGGCTGGTTTTTTTAACTAGTAGTTTACTTGATGAAAATGGCAGTTTGGAGTCCAGTGTTATGATGTCAATCTGTAATCCCGTCACTTGGGAGGCTGAAGCAGGAAGATTATCACAAGGCCAGCCTGGGCTACATAATGAGTTCAAGGCCATCCTGAACTATATAGCATGACTGTGTCTCAGAGGGGAAAGAAATTGACTTAGTGAACTCAGCAAGTGTGAGATCTCATTCTGATCATTTCAGTAAATTTGATTTGATTGCTTTTGTATATTTCTAAATTTAATTTAAGAAAGGGAACTGTTTAAGGGTAAAATAGGCAACAGAGAAGTCAGCACCACCACATGTGCGATTTTACAAAACAACTGATTCTTGTAACTTTTTATTCATTATTCAAACTGTATACACTATGAGAAACTCTTGGCACACTTTACTCCTTCATCTGTGCTCCTGCCTTCTAGATAAACTCACATTTGGAACCATGACCTGGAGTGGCTTTAGCTTCAGGGTCCTTTCTTGGGCATTTTACTGATGTTCCTTTCAGTGTCTCTTGCTATAGGACTTCTGGACAGCCACTGTCCTAAGGGTTTAGGCTATGGAATCCCAGAGATTACAGATGAGGTGAACTGCCTTTGGTTTCTATACCTCCCCATGATCCTGAACCATGGCTCCTTCATTCTTTATTTTACCTTCCTGCTTTGGATTTGACTCTTAGTGAGGACAACAGACTTTTAGAAAGAGGCCAAGAATGGCACAAGCAGAGAATGGTGAAAGTCAAGGTCCTCCCCACAACCCCCACCTCTTCAGCGGAAGAGAATTTCACCTAGTAACAGGCCAGTCAAGATAAATCAACTTTACAAGACTCTAAACAATATTGCGTGTAGTAAAAGAATATTCAATTGAGACTTTCTTGAAAAGTGAAACTAAGATAAGAGGTTTTTTTGTTTTTTCTTTGATCAGGTTTAGGTAATTGCATTATTTGCTAATTTTTAGAATGAACAAAACTTGATTCATATTAATTTTTGGCTTACTTTTTCTAACAGAAATTATGCTAGCACAATGTAACTTCCTTCACTTCCGCTTTGACTTCTGCAGCATTATCATAACAAGGGTCATTTCTTGCAAAAGCATTCACTGGACTCAGCAATTTTTGCCAAGGCCTCTTGAACCTTTGGTATTTTTCCTGCATCATCACACCTGCCATGCTGTTATACACAGCCATTTTCCCTTTTCTATTACCTGGTCTAACGTTGCCTAATATACACTTGATGGACTAGAAGTAATTCCTTCCCATATTGGTTTCACCCATCTTGGAAAATCTTGTATCCTTAACCAGATTTGCAGTTTTACTTTGCAGTTAATTTCCTCTGATGGGCAGATTTTTAAAAATCATATGACAGTATGATCTGAAATATTTGAAATTATGGGTGGGGATGAATCCTAGTAAAGATACTTGAGTTGGAAACTAATTTTGTGAAATTTTATGTTAGCAAATTTTCATAATTTTGATAAAAGTTGCATAATGTTTAATTTCAGAGGTCAGATAACAAACAGCCCTCTGTGCCTGTGGGTTTCATGTCTGTGGATTCAACCAGCTGTAAAATGAAAATATTTGGGAAAAAATTGTGTCTGCGCTGAACATGTACAGGCTTTTTTTCTTGTCATTCCCTAAACTAATACTACCCAGCATTTACATTGTATTATGTATTATAAGTGATTTGGATATAAAGTATATAGGAGGATATGCATGGATAATATGCCTTCTTATATAAGACACTTCAGCATGCACAGATTCTGATATCTGCAAAGATCATGGAGCCAATCCCCATGGATACTGAGGGATGACTGTTCTCTGAAATTTAAAACTCCAACTCCAGCCCCACTGTGTACAGACTTAATGAAGAAAAGCATCTTCACTGGGGGAAAAAAACAAACAATTTTTAAGGCTTTTTGTTACTGCATTTTACCAAGGGCCAGAAAAATACTTTAATTTATATAAATAATCTTTTACCTCTGCGTTGAAACCAGAAACTGGGGAATTTTTGTTTTGATACCAGCTGTGCGATAACTAGTTTTGTACCTTTAGATAGGTCTCCTATCATTTCTCAGCTGCAGTTCTCTGCTGTGAAATGAGGCAATTCTTGTCTTTGTAAACTATGAATTATCAAGTGTAAACAGAAGCCTTGAGGTCCCACCCAGATTCACTGGAAGCCTCCACAGGGTAGTACCATCTCCAATGCCAGGTGCTGATGTTGATGAGCCAAAAAAATGCCAACAAGAGAAGCAGTTCTGCTTTGCTCTCCTGGCAGAGCTCCTTGCAATGCCAGCCAAGCATTTTTCTCCCTCCTGGAAGCTTGCCTTTCAAACTGCAGGGGAGAGTGGTACCTTACTAAACTATTTCCCCACTACATGAGAGAGAAAGGGCACTTTGATATTTAACAGTAGAGACAATGTGCTAGCCCTGAGTAGGTAGGTCATAGGGCCTGGGTCTCCTGGCTGGAATTTGTTTTGGGACTGGTTTTATCTTATGACTTGCCTTGCAGATGCTGGACCCCCTGAGCAGTGCTGAAAATTCCTTGTCAGGAAGCTGCCAGTCCTTGGACAGGTCAGCAGACAGGTATGGGGCTGTGGGTGGTTTGGGTGTTAATGTATAGGTATTTTAGGAACCGATGGGTTGAGGAAGCAGTTATTGAGTATGTGTTTCTGATCTCACCCCATCCACAGGGTTAAAACATCCAAGGTTAAAACATCTAGCTTCCAGGAAAACCCTTTCCTTAATTTCTCAAACACCATGACAGAGTTTTGTTTGCATAATAAAATGAACATAACAATAGTGTATAAGTGGGTATGGTGGCGTGTGCCTGTAACCCCCAGCACTTAAGAGGCAGGAGGATTGCCATTAGTTTGAGGCCAGTCAGGACGGCACAGCAAGACCTTGTCTCAAAAACTTAAAAAAAAAAAAATAATATATATGTATATAATAGCTTATTTATTGAGTGCTTTCTGTGTTGTTCTGTGTGTTTTACATGTTTTGACTTTCCACATACTGTATGCTACTCTTGTACTTTTTTTTGGCCTCATTGCTGAACTGAGAAACAATGAACTGTTGAAGTTTTGGGGAAAAACTGAAGTTTTGGGTTTACTTTCATTTTTTTCTTCCAAGTGTTTCTGGTAAAATAAAAAAGTGATCTAAAAATAAGAAAATAAAATATCTAGACAGCTTAGCATACCACACACCGTCTGCTTGGTAATAAATCCTGTTCTTACCACCCCATGAGGGAACAAGTACAAGTGCTGACTTCATGACCAAGTAGACCAGGCCTCAGCACCAACCCACTGCTCCCTTGCCCGGTCCTGTTATGATCATCTCTGGGCAAGCTTAGGATGGTCAGGGGATGAGGAGCAGGCTTGGAATTTTTAAGCGGTTTTATTGTTTTATTTTTTTAATTTGCATAACTAATTGTTCATGTGGGTACTAATCTCGTGACTGTGGTGTAGATATTTGTAGTGTCTTTCCTAATAACTCTGATAAGTGCTGTCTTCCCTCTGGATATTATAGGATCGAGTCACAGTTACTTGTGGGGCTTGCTTTCCAGCCCCAGGGGAGCAGAAAGGCCAGAAGTTGCTGTCACATGCTGAGGGCTTTGCCAAGAACTGGCTGGCTCTGGCTTTGAACTCTCTCCTAAACTTTGGGGCAGGAGGGAGGACAGGTCTCAAAAATGGGCACTAGGGGACACCCCTGAGTCACTGCCTTGAGAGTTGCAGACCTGTGGCTCTCTCAGAGGGCACTTTCAAGTCAGGGCAAGGGCCTTTCAGGTGGATGCTGGGAAAGGTAGCTAAGTTTACCTGCTTTCTTATTCTTGAGTGTTTCCTCCATCCCTGCAGTGCTTTGTTTTCTCCTGATGACAGGCTTCTCTGAGGTCCAGCCTGACCTGTGTTTAGGGCTCTCATCTTACATTTTTGGAAACTTGGAAAGGGCAGATCTGGAGCCAGTCCCAGCTCCAGCAGATATTTGAGTGGCTTCAGACAAGTCCCTTAACTCTGAGTTCCTCAGTTTCCTTGTCTCTAAAATGTGTGGGTATAATTCCTTTGAAAGGAAGATGCCTCATATTGCAGCAGGAACATGAACTTTGGATTGAAGCCTCGTTCTGTTGCTTCCGGCCTGTATCATTGGGCAAGTAAATAGGAGGGCTCATACCTGACCTATAGGGCGTCTGCACAGCAGATGTTCAATGATCGGCACCTGATATTATTATGTTTATATTTCCTTCCTCAGAGTTGTGAGGATTAAATGAGAAAAAACTGACTGTATAAAATAAATCTGAAAGCAATAATCTGAAAGTTTGTAAGCAAGAATATTGTTATCTTTATCACTGCATGGGCCAGGAATTTTCTTGTAGTCCTTCACCTGTTACAAAGGTGGGAAGAAAGGCCAAGAAGAGAAAAGGGTGCTCAGCTGGAGTAGAGTTCAGTAGGATGGACCTGCTTACCAGTCGGAGTCCAGTCAGATCTGGGCTTCTGGCTAGTGAAAGGATGGGGAGAAAGAGACCAGGCCCGGAAAGGGCTGCTTTCCTCCTCTTTTGCTTCCCACCTGTGCGTGTGGATACAGTTAGGAGGGGACACAGACCACCTAGGTGCTCTGTCTCTTTTTCTGCCCTCTAGGCTGCTCTAGAAGCACACTGAGGTTTATTTTTATGATTCCTTTTTGTTTTCTGTAGTCCATCCTTCCGGAAGTCACGAATGTCCCGAGCCCAGAGCTTCCCAGACAATAGACAGGAGTACTCCGGTGAGCTATCAGGAGCTGAGTGGGCACTGTGGGATATCTGGATGGGACCAGGCATGGTTCTGGGCTGGGAGCCTGATCTATGTGGAAATTCTTCTGGGCCTGCTGCTGTAGGCTCTCAGGTGACCTGGAGCTTATGTGGCTCACTCATGGATCTGCCCAGAAGCCAGTGATTCCCTTGTCTCACTCAGATCGAGAAACCCAGCTCTATGACAAAGGGGTAAAAGGAGGAACCTATCCCCGGCGCTACCACGTGTCTGTGCACCATAAGGACTACAATGATGGTGAGTGTGTCTCCATGCTGCCCCCTGCTGGCTGCCTTGGGAGACCCATGCTTAGAGTTCTGTGGAAAATTAATTGGAAGGGGATGGGGAGTTCCAGGCTGTGCATTTCGCTTTGTTCCTGAGGAATTGTGCCTCAGACTTGAGGCAAGCAGGACAGAAAACTAATCAGATGGGGGGATGGTATTTGTAGACTAAGTGCTACCACTCTGTCCTTTGTGACCATGGTGTGTTCTAGGGTACCAGCCCTCCAAATCCTTCAGTAGCAGCTGCAGTAAGACTAGAGGTTAGACTTGACTTGGGGTGGATATGAGGAACAGCAGCTCCTCTGGCATGAGTCAGGTGGAAAGGCAGATAGGGTAGACCAGAGCTGGTATTATTTGTCCCTTCTAGCTGGTTTGTACCTTCAGTCTTATGGCCAGGGGCCTGACTTCCTCTACTCTGACTCTTGCACCCTTCCAGGCAGAAGAACATTTCCCCGAATACGACGTCATCAAGGCAACCTGTTCACTCTGGTTCCCTCCAGCCGCTCCCTAAGCACAAATGGCGAGAACATGGGTCTGGCTGTACAATACCTGGACCCCCGTGGGCGCCTACGGAGTGCAGACAGCGAGAACACTCTTTCTGTTCAAGAGAGGAGTGTGCCAACCAAGTGTGAGGAGGGTCCCTGGCTAGGAATGCACTACTAAGGGTGCTCAGATGAACTGTACGGGCAGGAAGACAGCCAGGTCCCTGGGGTGGTTAGGTTCAGCAGCCTGCTCTTCTGGCCCATCTTCTCAACACTGAGAGAGCCTTGGAGAGGGAAGCATATCCTGGACCTTATGCCTGACTCCACTGTTGTGGTCTTCTGTCTGGTCTGTACTTTTTCCATGTTCAAACTGAGAAGCTTTCACTTGATTCCTGCCATATTATTTTGGACCTTTGGAAGTATAAAAGTATTTGATGAATGCAGAAGAGCACTTTATCATGACTTTAACTGTCCTCTGCTTCCCAGGATTATGACCTTAAGGTTCCATTAACCAGGGCACTGGGCCTGCTCTACGTGGGGTGGGGAGGTTATACTGAGAGAATTGATGGTGCTAGGTGTAAGTGGAGCCTGAGCCAGAGGCCCCATGATCCGGCATCAGGAGAATGAGAAGGGTCTCTAATGAGTGTGCATATCATAACATAATTTCTGCTATTTTCCTGTAGCTCCTAGTGCCCCCATCAATTGGCGCCGCGGGAAACTCCTGGGCCAGGGTGCCTTCGGCAGGGTCTATTTATGCTATGATGTGGACACAGGACGTGAACTTGCTTCCAAGCAGGTCCAGTTTGACCCTGACAGTCCTGAGACAAGCAAGGTACCACCTTCTCCATGTTCTGACCTCCATTTCTCCCCTTCCAGTGAAAATACCTGTCTTGTTCATGGATGAATTGCTCAAGGTGCTGCAACTTGCCAAGGACCTTGCCTCCCCATCACTCTTCTCCCAGGCTCCTTTGCTATCCATGAAGCACTGGGAGAGGAACTGAGTCCATACCAAAGGCTCAAGTAACCCAAACTGAGAGGTGATAACAGGTGTACTCCCTGCCTCAACTCTCCAAAAATGATACCTCTCTCCAGCTTTCAGCCCAAGAAGGAACCACGGGGCTCACTTGTTTGGTCCAATTCTAAAGAAGGAATATGTGGCCTGTATCTCACCTTGAGTAAATTATCTTTGGTGGTCACCTTAACTAAGCCCCCAGAAGCCTTGTTCCCTCTGTGTCTACCTCCATCCAGGCCTGGGAATGCCACATCTGAGGGTTACCCAGCATTGTGGCTGAGGAGCAGACAGTTGTGAAGTCCCCCTTTTCTCCAGATGAAGTTCCCAAGGCAGATCCTTGTGAGGTGTAGATTAAGGCAAGCAGAGCTGATCCCAGGCTCTGAGTGCCCAGGTGACCACTGGCCCCTCTGCAGGAGGTGAGTGCTCTGGAGTGTGAGATCCAGTTGCTGAAGAACCTGCAGCACGAGCGTATAGTGCAGTACTATGGCTGCCTGAGGGACCGTGCTGAGAAGACTCTGACCATCTTCATGGAGTATATGCCAGGGGTATGTGCTCCTTGAATGCGTGTAAGACTCATACAAAAGAGGGCCTGACTTGGGACTCAGGGCTGGGGGGAAGGTCACCCTTGAGCTGGGTCTGACCCCTTGAAGCTTCAGAGTTCAGAGGAGCCAGGTGAGGTGATGGCAGCATTTGGAGTCAGGAGGGCCCTGCTGCAGCAGTGAGGGTATGAGGTGAAGACTGTTCCAGGCCAGCCTAACCTACTGTGGGATGGCTGTTCTCTGTCCTGTAAGCACAGCATTCACCTGGAACAGAGGCCCTTTCTCCTAGACTTGTGCCCTACATTGCTGGAAGGAAAGATTGTTTTATGCTTTTTTCCAAGCTGTCCTACAGCTCCTAGAAAAGTGTCTTCCACATCACAAATGGGACTTGGTTGAATCTCTGCTTTCCTGCCATCCTGGGGGCTGGAAATAGCCTTGCTCCCTCCCGTAGCTATCCCCTGAGAGGACTCCCTCTGACTCCTTGTGGCTGGTAGGGCTCAGTGAAAGACCAGTTGAAGGCCTACGGAGCTCTGACGGAGAGTGTGACCCGCAAGTACACCCGGCAGATCCTGGAGGGCATGTCGTACCTGCACAGCAACATGATTGTTCACCGGGACATCAAGGGTGAGCAGGGGCAGGCTGTGTGAGTCCTCGAGACTTGGGTTCAAGGATCTTATGCAGTGAGTAGGTGGACCAGTCAACCATTCTGAGCTTTCTGGAAAGGGCTTCAACTTCTTCCCCTTTGGGGGTTGGTATAAGATTGGTTGAGCAATTTGGGAAAATACCCTTTAGTGCTGTGCAAATGTTGGCCATGGAGATGACCACTTTGTATTGTAGATGTGAGGGTTCCCTTCACTGGACTGTGTTGTATGCAGCTCCTGTCCAATTCAGTGGTGGCCCCTGCTCTCCCAGCAGCTCTTAGTGATCTGAAGGGAGGATGGTAGAAAATGAAAGTGTCTCAGGTGATTGTCTCTGTCCTTTGATGCCTTAGGAGCCAACATCCTCCGAGACTCTGCTGGAAATGTGAAGCTGGGGGACTTTGGAGCCAGCAAACGCCTGCAGACCATCTGCATGTCAGGAACAGGCATGCGCTCAGTCACCGGCACCCCCTACTGGATGAGCCCTGAGGTGATCAGCGGCGAGGGCTATGGACGGAAGGCAGATGTGTGGTGAGCATTAGGACATGCCGGGATCCCATCTTCTTGCCTTCGGTATAGTAGCTCCAAACTGGAAATCACCTGGGTATAGTAGGAGAGACTGAGGGCCTCGGTCATGCTAGCCAGTTCACCCAGAGCCTGGGCTCCTTGTGTGCAGGGGTAGTGGTGCAAGCGGTGACGCATGTGACAGCTGTGGTGCATTTAACCTTCAATAGCAAGACTGTTAGTGCTGGGAATTTAGGCCATGAAAAATAATCTTATGTTTGCTGAATCTCTTTAAGAAGTGGGATCTAGCCGGGCGTGGTGGCGCACGCCTTTAATCCCAGCACTCGGGAGGCTGAGGTAGGCGGAGCATTGTGAGTTCGAGGCCGGCTTGGGCTACAACGCCAGCGCAAGGATGGCCTGAGCTACACAGTGCGACCCTGCCTCAAAAAACCAGGGCCGGGAGTTTGGCTCAGTGCCTTAAGCGCCTGCCCTGGCAGGCGCAAGGTTGTAAGTTCAATCCCCGGTGCCGCAAAAAAAAAAAAAAAAAAAAAAAAAAAAAAAAAAAAAAAAGAAGTGGGATCTAGCCAGGCGTGGTAGCACATACCTGTAATGCCAGCACTTGAGAGACTAAGGCAGGAGAATTGCTGTGAGTTTGAGGCCAGCCTGGGCTACATAGCATGATTCTGTCTCAAAACAAAACAAAAACAAACAAACAAAAAAAAAGGATCCACTCTGAAGGCTTAGCTCTGTCTCTAAACAAGAGCAGACTTCTCGTAGCACTTATATGGCTTACATTTGCTTGGCCTAACTTATGTCCTTAGAACTTGTGAAAATTTCTCTCCTTGGCAAGTTATTAAGCATGCTGAGTAGTGGTCCCCCAAAGATGGCCATGTAACCTGGAAACCTTTAACTGTTACCTTATACTGTATGGCAACAGGTTCTTTGCAGTTGTGACTAAGGACATTGAGATGGACAGGTTATCCTGGATTGTCTGAGTGAGCCCAGTACAATCACAAGGACCCTTGTAAAAGCAAGGTAGGAAAGCCCGGCGTGGTGGCGCACGCCTTTAATCCCAGTAGTTGGGAGGCTGAGGTAGGAGGAGCGTTGTGAGTTAGACTCCGGCTTAGGCTGAAACGCAAGCGCAAGGCCGGCCTGAGCTACACAGTGTGACCCTGCCTCAAAAAACCAGGGCCGGGAGTTTGGCTCAGTGGCTTAAGCGCCTGCCCTGGCAGGTGTGAGGTTGTGAGTTCGATCCCCGGTGCTGCAAAAAAAAAAAAAAAAATAGGAAGACTGGGGTGTAGCTCAGTGGAAGAGCAGTCGCTTAGCATGTGAAAAGCTCTTGGGTTCAATCCTCAGCACCCAAAAAAAAAAAAAAAAAAAAAAAAAAAAACCACGGTGGTGAGAGAGACAGGAGATGAGCAGGGGGAGATGTGACAATGGAAGCACAAAGCTGGGGCAAGGCAAAGAGAGGAACCATGACCCAAGAAATGCAGGCAGGACTGGAGGACCTCAGCACTAGAGCATGTGCTTACCATGTGCAAGGTCCTAGGTTCAATCCTCAGCATGAGTACAGGTCAGGGGAAGGGAAGGGAAGCTCAGAGCTTCCAGGAGGAACCATTCTTGCTGATACCTTAATGTTAGCCCATTGAGATTGATTTTAGACTCCTGACCACCAGAACTATTATAGTCATGCCACTAGGCTTGTAGAAATTTTTTACAGCAGTAATAGGAAATGAATACAGTGGACCCTCGAATTATGACCAACCTGACAACATATGAACAACTTGGGTTATGACCAGAATTTTTTTGGGGGGGAGTGGGGGGTTGGTAGCGGCAATCGAACTCATAACCTTGCACCTGCCAAGCAGGCACTTAAGCCACTGAGCCAAACTCCTGGCCCTATTTTTTTCAAGGCAGGGTCACACTATATAGTTCAGGCCGGCCTTGCTCACATTGTAGCCCAAGCCAGCTTCGAACTCACAATGATTCGCTTACCTCAGCCTCCCGAGTGCTGGGATTAAAGGTGTGTGCCACCACACCCAGCTCATGACCAGAATTTTAGTTTTAACTTAAAATCAAAGGCTTGACTTATGACCCAAATACCAGCTGCTTGTGCTTCCATATGGTGTCAGATACAGATTTAACCCTTAAAAGAGTTCTGAAAGATTACAACCTCCTTTCTTGTACTGGGTTGACTGAGGAATCCTGGGCCAGTGTCTCTCTAAGGACACTGAGATCTTCCTGTATACAGGAGAGCGACTTGGAAGGCTGTGTAGAGGCGCCTGAGCCTTCAGTTGACAACTTGAGTTACAAGCAACCCTCAGGAACGAGTTGAGTTTGTAAGTCAAGGGTCCACTGTACAGTTGTCTTGGAGCCCCCCAACACACACACCATGCTAGGAATGGAACCCCGTGCCTCACACATGATTTATAGTTGCTCCACTACTGAGCTGTACTCTTGGAGCTCTTCTCATCAGTGTTTAGTGCTCCCTTTTTCCCAGTCTTAAGTTCCTCTGTGCTACACATGGTGATAGCCACCTGTAATTCCAGCATCCTGGGAACCTGAAGCAGGAGGACCAAAAGTTTGAGCTTAGTTTGGGCAACTTTAGCGACTTAGTGAGACCCTGCCTCAAAATATTTTTTAAAATTTTTTTATTTTTAAGAGATAAAATCAAACAAAATGAAACAGAATAAAGCATATCAAAACAAAACAGTGTAAGTGATACAAGACTTCAAAACAAGATAATAGCCGGGCGTGGTGGCGCATGCCTTTAATCCTAGCACTCGGGAGGCTGAGGTAGGTGGAGCGTTGTGAGTTCGAGGCGGGCTTGGGCTACAACGCGAGCACAAGGCCAACCTGAGCTACATAGTGCGACCCTGCCTCAAAAAACTAGGGCTGGGAGTTTGGCTCAGTGGCTTAAGTGCCTGTCTGGCAGGTGCGAGGTTGTGAGTTCGATCCCCAGTGCCACAAAAAAAAAAAAAAATACCAAAACAAGATAATAGGAAATCAACAGTGGCTGTCATAATGCCTCTTGTCATCTTCAAAATAGCTGGCCATCAGACCTAATAAAATCAAATAAAACAGCAGAATAAAACTAATCAAAACAAAACAGTGGAAGTGTCCCAGCACTTGGGAAGCTGAGGTAGGAGGAGCGTTGTGA
>RJWM01010611.1:0-62967 GCA_004363535.1 Dasyprocta punctata
ATTTAGATTATGTGTATTCATATGTTACTATATGATTAATGCTGCACAAAGTTAGAATAATATATTGACATTTCCAATATGGTCCATTAAACTCTGAGATTTATATCATTTTTATCGTTCCTTATTAATACGAATAAACTATAAAACAAAAAGACCATCTCAAAGTTTTATACATGAAAGACTAAAGATATTCATGGAATAATTTTTCATATTCTATGTTTGTGTGTTTTGTGTGTGTAAAAGGGAGAGAAAAAGAGTGAGAAAGAGATAAAGAAAATGAATTTCTTCTTCAAATCCCTTAAATTCACTTTATAGAATTAATATAAATATATGCTTGTCACATTTTTCTATATTGAGACATTTTTAAATCATTAGTGGAGCTCCCAGTTTAGAGGAACTTAAGGATACAACTTTTGTGGGCTAAATCTAAATTTTATAAAGTCAGATTTTCATACGAAATATTTATTTAAACCAGCTCTAAAATTTTTATGTTTACATTAATGTGATTGACATTATCATACACAGATTATATTTCAATGATGTTTACCTTACATAATGAGTATCCCTTTGTCTTTGTTACTTTTCTCCTTGTTGAGATAAAATACTCAAACTTAAAGGAGGAAAGATTTATTTTGCTTACAATTTATAGAGGTTTCAGTCCATAGTGGGCTGTCTCCAAGGCAGGGTAACATGGCAGAGGTGAAATAGTTCATGGTTGGCAGAAGGTAGCAAAACAACAAGGGTTGACCACACTCTTTCTATGCCTTTTATCTTATCCAGGCTACTTAGGGTAGGTAGCACTCACACTCTTTATTCTACCACCCGTGATCCTAGCGTTGCACTATGAATCAATACCAGCATCACACGTTCTAAATCCAGCCACCTTTGAAAGAGTCTCACCTATGACCACATGATGCTTTAGGTGAACATCTAGACAAAAGCATAACACCCTCATAGCAGTGAACACAAACCAGGTGACAGGCTCACTGCCAGTGGATGAGGCTACCTTTCTTTCTCTTTAGAACTTCAGAGTCTAGTGGATGGGAAGAATGTAAAAGATCCACTAAAATGCTAAACAGAAACACAGACAATGATAGCCGGGCGTGGTGGTGCATGCCTTTAATCCCAGCACTCGGGAGGCTGAGGTAGGCGGAGCGTTGTGGGTTCGAGGCCGGCTTGGGCTACAGCGCGAGCGCAAGGCCGGCCTGAGCTACATAGTGCGACCCTGCCTCAAAAAACCAGGGCCGGGAGTTTGGCTCAGTGCCTTAAGCGCCTGCCCTGGCAGGCGTGAGGTTGTGAGTTCAATCCCCGGTGCCGCAAAAAAAAAAAAAAAAAAAAAAAAAAGAAACACAGACAATGGCTCTGGGCATATAGAGTAAAGAAAAATTCAATCTGAGTCTCAGTGAAGACTTCATAGAAGAAGTGGTAGTCTGAGTTTTGAAGGAGGAGCTGGAGTTAGGGGCGAATGATAATAAATCAAGAAGGGTGCTATATAATAAGAGTGTGTGATAAAGCTATAAAAGTTAAACTGTGTTCAGGGAAGAGTGCATATTTTGATGATGGGATAGTGGGCTTCAAGGAAGTGACTGGAGTTAAGTGTTTGGGAGAATGGGCTGGGGCTGTCTACTGTACAGGACTATCTATTAGGTTTTTAATTGGGACTTTATTAC
The DNA here is from genome assembly GCA_004363535.1 of Dasyprocta punctata. NCBI lineage: Eukaryota > Metazoa > Chordata > Mammalia > Rodentia > Dasyproctidae > Dasyprocta > Dasyprocta punctata. Next base: position 1,671 of record RJWM01010611.1, read on the forward strand.
ATTTAGTGTTTTCCAGGTAAAAAGAAAACAGTGGAGTCATTGGGATGGGTGTGTGATGTGATCAGAGCTTCTTGAATCATCACACTTTGCCTTGGGAGTACTATTTAACTTCTGTATGCCAGTGGCCTTTCTACCTATGCATGAGTTCCTCAACTCAGGTTAATAGTAGACTCTGCAGGTTGTTAAATTGCATCTTTTCCTTGCCTTTCAACCCCACTGGACAAAGAGAGAAGGAGAAAGTGAGAGACAAGAAGGACAGTGAGAGAGGAAATGAAAGGAAGTGGGGGAGAAAGGAAAGGGAAAAGGAAGAAGGGAAGAGCACAAAAAAAAGAGGGAGACAAAGAGGTAGGGGTGAGGGAGAAATACATCACTGTAACATAATAAACCGTAAACAAACTTAGACAGGACCCCTTGATGTGGAAGGAATGAAGCAATGACTGTCATGGCAGCTTGTGGAACATTCCAGTTCATTGACAATGTCAAGCCTCCTGAGAATTTCTGGTTTTCCTTAGACATTCATTTTTCCTTTTTTGGTCTTATTAGCAGTTTTTCTCCTTGTTTGTCTTCACCATAACCTTTCCTCTCTTTTCTTGCAACACAAGAATGTGTGCTGAAAACACAACCAAAGCCCCTTTCATCTTGACTTGTATGCTATCCAATAGGGCAGGGCAGACCAGTTCACAGAAGTGATTATGTAGAAAGTCATGCTATATACTCCTTCTTGGAGAATTTGTACTTTATATAAAGCAAACGAATTCCTCCTCCATCAACCTCAGAAGTTTAAAATTCTACTAAATATACCTTGAAAATAAAACCAGAGAGCATACAGTGAGTTACACTCACTCTTTCCTCAATTCCCTATAGACTACTTTACTAAACTTGATTGTTCCCAAGTGAGAAGCTTCCTGGATTACCTCTGTAGTGGATGAATAAAGCATGATTACACTCAAATTCACGAAGGAAAAAAAAATATCCCTAAACGAGTCAGTCTTGTTTTAAACAGCATGGGTGCTGCAGTCCTGAGGGTGAGAACTGTCCTGTTTTCATTGATGGGCAGCTGAGAAAAAGGCAGTGGAACTGCTTGAACCACTAGGGCTTTGTTGGGGATTCAGACCAGAGCGGGAGAAGGGCATGCCACCATGAGCCTGTGAACCAGGCTGGCAGTGCCTGCACAAGCCCTAAGGACATCTCCCTACTGGGAGCTGAGAAGGAGCAAGCCCACCCAAGAGTCTTATGAAGAAGGCAGAGGGGAAGCTATGGCTTGCACTGCAGGAACCTCCTCTGGGTAGAGAGAGAGCCTAGATCACTGCCCAGATTCTTATCACAATCTGCTAATATCTTTAATAATGTATGTGACATTGAAGGACACCTCTTTTTTCCCCTATAAATGTAATTGTCTCCATGTATCACAAATTAAAAATATAACATCATCACATTTACTGTTCTATTTGGAATGAGATACAAAACTAACTTAACATTCTGATGGAGACAGAAATGTTTATCTCCCTCCATGACATGAGTTATCTGGAAGGAAGATGTTTAATTGGGATTATACATCCCAAAACTGTTTCACTCAGGTTTAGCTCTGTAACTAACTCTCGCCACTGAAATGCACATGTAAGTGTTGTTCATAGCATCTGTGCAGGAGTTTCTAGACATGGACACAGTGTGCCTTCTCCACCATTTCTCCTCTAACTGCCAGAAGTACAGAGGTCCAATCCTTTGAAGATGGTAGAGCTTCATCTGCCAACCACCATCATGCACCATTAGCAATATTAGCCTGTTAAATTGTTGGGTTCATTTCCTCCTGGTGCATAACAAATTACTACTACCTTAGCCACTTAAGTCAACAGCTACTCATTAGTTTGCAGTTCTGTAGGTCAGAAGTCCAGGTGTGATGTGGTTGATTTTCCACGCAAGTCTCATACGCCAAAGTCAAGGGGTCAGATGCCTGGGTCTTCACTCAGAGACTTCACTAGGAAAGTTCTGCTTCCATGTTCCCCCAGGATGCTACCAGAACCAAATTTCTTGCAGCTCTAGAGCAGTGGTCATCATTTTCTTGATGGCTGTCAGCTAGGCCATTTTAAACTGCAAGCAGCCACAGGCTTCTACTCCTTGACAGGTGACTGCCTCCATCACCAAATCTAGCAGTACAGAATTCCCTTTACAATACAGCTTTCCTGTACTTCATGCAGTATGTCTGTCTTCCCGAAGAATACACTTCTTTGTAAAAGTCTGCCTTAGTAGGTTAGGCTCTCCTCAGATGATCTGCCTTTTTCAATTTCAATTTAAAATGAATTTTTAACCAATACACAAAAACGTAACATTGAACATGTTATTAATGAGGTACTATGTGATTTTTTAACACATGCACACATTGCATATTGTGTGTGTGTATGTTTTCTAAGGATTCAACTTGGAGTCTTGCACATGCATAACAAGCACTCCAACACTGAACTACACTCCAGTCCTGAATAATGTTTAAATAAGTCTAAATATATCCATTTATTCCAATATTTATTATTAATTTAAAATAAAACCATGCAAAATACTTTCTTCTATCTTTTTGAAATACACAGAACATAGTTGTTCTATGCCAGTGATGGCTAAACTTTTAGAGACCGAGTGCCCAAACTGTAACCTAAAACCCACTTATTTATCACAAAGTGCCAACAATGCAATTAAACCTGAATACTGAGGTTTCAGTTTAGAAAAAATCAGTTTATGCAACTCATGACATCATTGCAGAGAGGGCTCTGCGTGCCCTCTGTGGCATGTGTGCTACAGGTTCACCACCACTGTTCTATGCAGTGCTACACCAGAACTTTATACTCCCATGTAACTGTAACTTGGGACTCACTGATCAACCTTTCCCCATCTCTCCCTTCAGTCCACTCTCCCAAGTCTCTTGTAACTACCATTCTACTCTCGACTTCTATAAGATCTTAAAGTCAATGTCCATACAGCATGACCAAATTATGGGAGAAACGGCCATCATATTGTCCTGAGAATTGTGCAGGAATGTACACCATGGGACAGCAATCTCAAAGACCATTTCAGGACTCACAACAATCAAGAAGTAAACTTCCATTGTGCTTGGATGCTGAAATTCCTGTGTCTACATTTGCTTCAAGAGTCAGAATGATTTACAGTTATCATTTATTTTAAGTGAAAGTTTAGATTCAGCTTATGGCTATGAGGAAATAAGGCAAAAGCTCTTATTAATCTTTATTTACTCTTTCAACCTCAACAAACATTTTAAACACTTACAATTCAACCACTATTATGAACATTGGCAATCTCAGACAGTAAAAGATTAAGAAGATAAAGCATCCCACCAGGCAATAATAATAACATAGTGATAATCAAAACATTTAATAATAATTGCTAAAAACCTTCCATTGTCAAAAACCTAGCAGTAAATCTTAGATAACGATTTTGCAATTGTTTGATTTTTAGTTAGGATGCAGAGAATAATACATATGCAAACCTGAATAATTTAGACCAAAGAATCTAAGAGATGGAAGAAATCTTAGCACAAACTTGGAAAAACCATGTATGCACTATGAAAATTAATTAAACATTCCTGGGAGGTATCTTTAAAATTTATTCTTGAACATGTTTAACTTTTTACTATTTCACAATCAGTATTACAGAGGTAGTGTTGCCAACTCATATGCCCTAAGGTTAAATTAATGAAAAACGTGAGCTGGGTGTTGGAGCGCAGAGGGCTGGAACTCTGGCAAAATTGAAATCATGTTCCTGGTCTAAATGGAGGAACAAGTATCCAGACACAAATGATTGAAAAATTCTGAGAAATATTCCTTCACATATCAACAATGGGTAAATCCTAATTCTTTTTCAGGTGGAGTATTATTAACATTTAGTGATATTTCCTAGAAACATGCCTGGCAAATGAGGTGGGTGAGTCAAAACTTACTTCCTACTATTTAAATGAAAGCAACAACAAAATTTCTATTCAAAAATAGTGTTACTAATTTCTACTCAAAAAAGTGTTACTAATTTTGTTAGCTTTTTCTCACTATGACAAAATTCCTGAGAAAAGTAGCTAAAGAGAACAGGTGTTTTTGGTTTGCGGTTTTGCAGATTCCAGTCCATGGTCATTTTGCCCTGTTGCTTTGGGCCTATAGTGGCACAGTACTCTGTGATGGGAGTCAAGAAGCACAGAATCCCAGCTGGAGGTAGTGGTGTACACTATCACCATAGCACCTGGGAGGGTGAGATAGGAGGATCACCATGAGTTAATGGCCAGTCTGGGCTGCATGATGAGTTCAAGAGCAGTCTAAACTACTCAGTGAGACCTTGTTTTAAACATCCCCCCTCAAAAGAAAGCAAGAGAGAAAAGAAATGTCAGAATCTCAAGTTTAGTCCACACATATCAAATCAGTCTTTATTTTCATAAGGTTTCCAAGTCATTCTAACACAAAAGTTTAAGAAGTGCTGGTTTCAAAGAATCCTTAGTAATGAAACAGTTCACAAATGATAATGGAAGATATTCACTTGTTCACTACCATTCATAAAAAAAATGGGGTTTATCATTTTGTTTAATTAAGGTGGTTTTATCTTCATTTCTCTCTCTTTTTTGTGACTTAAAAATTATACTAAGCAACTGTAAAAGTTCCTGTTGATTATTTCCAGCATAGAGATGACCTTTTCCTTTGCCAAGAAAATACACCAGGGAGGGCTGTGCTGTTCAGTCAAGTCAGCAACTCATCTGGGACAAAGATGGGCTAGAATTTTGTCAAGACTCAGTGCTGTGGGTTGAATTGTGTTTCTTCAAAATATTATGCTGAATTTTCCATTCTTGGTATCTCAAAATGTGGTTGTATTTGCAGATGGACCTCTAGAGAGGTGACAGAGATAAATGAAGCCCTTAGAGTGCAGCCATAATCCAACAGAAGAAATACCAGGGAAGTTCCTGTGGAGGAAAGACCCTGTGATGAGGAAGCAAGAGGGCAGCCAAATGCAATCTGAGTAAAGAGGTTTTAGAGGATGCGTAGCCTGTTAGCACCTTGATCTTAGACTTCCAACTCCAGAACTGTAAAGAAAATAAATGCCTATTATTAAAATACCTAGTCTGTAGCATTTGTTCTGAGTAGCGCTTGGAAAGATATTCAGTCTTGTGTGGTGTGGGGATGTCATGGTTTTAGCTAAGAGTATGGAATGTCTTTGGTTTTTAGCCCTGAAAGAATGCAGGAGACTCCTACAATCTTGGTATAACTGTAACGGCACCCCATTCATCCTAACATCTGGCAAATGCCTTTGAAGGAAGATGAGCCAAGAATGTGAGTTCTTTTTGGTCTCCGAATTTGTCATTCAGCTGCACATGCACACCAGACTCATTTAGATGTCCTCTGCCTGCAGGCTGCTGCCTTCTGTTCAGAAAGCCATTGATACCCTGACCTGGATCTGTGGAAGCCCATGCATGCCTCAGGTGAGAAACCATGTCTCAATCCTTCCATATTAACTCCGCACTTGCTGGAGGGCTTCCTCTCCTTCCCATTTCTTGGTCCTTCTTTGTTTTCTAAGCCTGGTGAAACAGTAGGAGGTTTCACTCTGTTTTCATGTTTTGCCAGGGTCGTCACTTACTTGAGAGCCCTGAAGTCTCCATTTCTCACTTCATCTAGCACTACTGCTGGAAATTTTACAGGTTTCTGTCTCTTCAGATAGCTCTGTGTCCAGGTAAGGTCTATTCATCAGCCCACTTCCAGATAAAAATTATTTGTTTCTGCTTCCACAGCTTGATGATGCATTCAAGCATGTGAAATTTGCAAACTGTTTGCCTTTTTTTCTAGGTGTTATCAAAACATTGCTTGCTCTACTTGCCACACCACATCCTACCCAAATGAACTAATTTTTTTTAATGTTGGAAAATGAACATGTGTAATACCACTGAGCTACACCTGCAGACCTGAACATTTTAATATTCAAAAGTCATTGGAGAGCTAATGCATCTTCCACATATGTGACTAAGGGATGAAAAATAATATTCAACAGAGGATAGCTGAATGTGACTGGAAAGGGAAAAATGCCACTATATGTTAGTCTGTTTAGTTAAGTCTTTGGTAATCCACTTACAGATGCACACTATAAGTGACTCATTTGTAAACATCCTTTACCCCGAAGCCTGAATATTATTCAAAAATCAAGCAGTAATTATTGCATGTGATATGCTCTCTTGGGTCTCTACTAGATAAATATGATCATTTTTCAAAATCAGTACATAGCATACCAAATTATGTACAGAAGGACATTCTGTAGACTTCTAAGATAAACATAAATAATATTTAGGATAAATGTAAGTACAGTTTTAGTTTGGATACATCTAGTCCTAGATGTTTTTCAATTCTCTGTGATAGTGGTTTTCATACCATAACTCTCTAGTCATGAGGATTCCTTTAATTGTTGGCTCTTTAAGTTTTCTAATTTCTCCCTCTGAATGTACCCTTATATTAAATCCTACCAGTCAAACAGGAGTCATGTGGTTCTTTAGGTTAATGGTGACTGCAAATGTGGCTTCAGAGTCAGATAATTCTGCACACTCTTGCCGTTGCCCACATTTTACCCCATTTCTCTTTCCAGCAAATACAGGATCCATAGCAGGCAGGTGAAACACTACTGCATATATTCTTTTCCCTTTTAAGAGAGTTTCTGAAAGATCTGGGTTCTGCTAAAAATAAGAGATGACAAGACTGAGGTTTACTTTTCATGGGTCAAAGAAATCTCTCTAGCAGTTCTGAGAGTGCTCTCCACACTGTTTACTTCAGGCTGGGAAAGTGAGCACTGTCCAGAACCCATCAACATTTTTGTACTATGTGAAAAGCCAAGTCCTCTCCTGTGCATTTGCCTCAAGCAAAAAGGACAAATCTCCAAGGAGCTGTATAATTTAAGACAACAGATTTCTTTAAGTGTTAAGAAATGTTTGGATATTTTAAAAATGGAAATAAAGCATAATGACCTGCTTTGCATTGCAAGAATACAATCTAAAAATGTGCTTTATAGACACTGAAGATAGTAGCGGAGAATGGGCTACACAACTGTTCAGTATAAGGTGAGAACGTCATTCCTGCTGACACATTGCTATAGCTTGGATCTGGAATGTCTCCCCAAAGGTCCCTGTATTCAAAACTTGGCTCCCAGCTTAAAGCTATTAGGATCAGGTGGAGACTGTAAGAGGTGTGGCTCAGTGGAAGGTGTAGGTAAGTGGTAGTGTGCCTTTGAAGGAGACAGTGGAACTGCAGCCTCTTTTTCCTCTTTTTGACTTCCTGGTCATGAAGCGAGCAGTTTTACTCCACCATCATGCCTGCCATAATGGTGAAAACAACACTGCCAACTGATCATGGACTGAAACCTCTAAAACCATGAGCCAAAGTATGCCTTTTCTTTTTATAAGTTGATTTTCTCAGATATTTGGTATAGAGATAGAAAGCTGACTGACACTCCCAAAGCCTCATACATAAATATTACTAACATTCTTTCTCCACCAACTCAATGTAAAAAATAATTGTTCTTTCATTCTGAAGTGTAAAGGGAGTCACTAGTGCTGATTTATTATCCTCAGCACTAGAACTGGATGGAGCCTATGCTACTCTAGAAACTTGCCATTCTACGAAGAAATAATTACAAGCTTAGTAAATCAGGTTAATGAAAGCAAAAGAAATAACAATAACCATGTTCAAGTTTTGGTTTAATTATTTCAGAGGCATATTCTATTTTTTTATTTGTATTATGTCATTTAAATGCCATCATTCTACCTTGCATTGTTATTGCTTTACCCATTCAATGGATATGAAAACTGGGTTTCAGACAATCAGCATCACTTTTCCAATGCCTCTTCATTAGCAAGTTGTAGATTCTACATTAGAAGTCAGTTACCAAAATCTGTGCCCCATTCATCCATAGCAGTGCACCTCTTCAGAGACCAGACTGATGGTGACTTTAATTGTCTTCCCTATGGTTGCTTAATGAGAGTTTGAAAAACCAAAAATCTATTAGCCTCAGGAAATAGAAACAGACTCAATTTATCACACTGCTAAACTCAAAACCACCATCGTTAGGTATTAACAGCCCCCAATTAAGACCACAGTCCTGAGTTAATGAACAAGTCATTAGACAGAGAACAGTAATATCAACACAAACACATGTCTATTAATCTGTTGTTCCCTAGAAGTCATTAGTCCCAATAATGTTAGGCTAAATAATTTCTAAGTCTACCATGACATTACAGAAGTATTCTGAGAGACCACTGACAACACAGACTTTTGTCAAAAATCAGGAAGCCCTGCATAAAAATCAGTAGATTTAAACTATCAATATAAAGCATATTTTTTCATAAATTGAAACAAACCAAAAAAGGTATAAATGGACACGGAGGGGAGGGTTATCAATGTAGCTACCCAAAGAAATGTGCTCATCTCCAGGTAAAAGTGGGATATCTATTTCAGGGGCTAAACTCTACCATCACATTAGTGTCTTTCTCCACGGAAATCTGCCAAAGCATCTAATAGTTCAATCAAAAGTTCTCGATGTTGGCAATACATTAAAACAACCTGGGAAAGTTTTAAAATAGGAGGATACCAGGGTCTTACTCCTTTATTTGGTTCATTACTAGTCATTTACAATGTTCTTTCTTTGCTTTCTTTTTCAACTTCATCCTCCAAACAACATTAGGGGAAAAGTGAGGCTTGAACTAAACAAAACTCAAAGACAAGTAATTCTCTCCCCAGGGTAAGTGGCCAGTAAGTACAGGAACTAATATTTCAGCATGGGTGTACTGTAGCCTCTCTGCCATGCTGCCTGATACTCAGGCCTGAAATGATAATACAAGTCGACCAAATAAAAACAGTATAGGAAAGTTGAAGCAGAGTTCTCAGTTTCTCTCCAACAGTTAGAATTATAACTGTGGTACCTGAAATAGGAAGTAGGACCATGTCTCTTCTTAGAGAAACAATGTTACACAGTGCTCATGGTCTACAGCATGACTAACTCACTGTCATCTTGAATGCCAAAGGTATTAAATTCAATGCTGTGGGCTCTCCTTTGGAAGGGAGTAAGGGTACAATGATGTTTCCATGGAACAGACGTACTTCAAGTATCACAAGACTGATTTACAAAATTGAGAACACAATTTCACCAAGTTTTTTCCAGAACAAACCAGGTGCATACTGAACATTAAGAGCCCATGTGGATAGCAGCTGGTTACCAACAGTTTACAATTAATAGCTTATTCAAACCATGGGTCTGCAGTTCTTGAGTGTGATCCAATAAGAGGTTCTGTAAGGTCAAAACTATTTTCATAACACTCAGATACTATTTTCCTTTTTTAACCCTCATCCTTTCACCAGAATACAGCAGAATGTTCTAAAGGCTACAAGTCACGTAATATAACAATATCACAGAAGACTGCATACAGGAACAGATACAACCAATACAGGTCTCTCCTGTTGATGAGCCATCAAAGAGATTTGCAAGTATGCAACAATACCAGCCTCAGTATGTCTCTGGCTTTCTAAAACACAATTTTTAAAAATATACTATTTAATATATGCTCAGTTTGCCATTTTACATGAGTTAATTTTTTAAAAAATTTTCTGAGTTGTGATTTCAATTGTGGGAACTACCCATAGTCAACAGAACTCAGCAAATATTAATCCCTTCATGATTCTGAAGTTTTAACAATGTTGAAGACACCCAAGACCAAAGACTTGAGAAACACTGCTACAAATAGGCCTCAATCCAGCCAATCTCCCCCCTTTTAAGAAGCCTTCCACTTTGCAATTTCAGGCACCCAATACTTCAGCCACCCAATATCACACAGTTCCCCAAGCATGCCTTGCTCTGTTGTCCCTCCAAGTGCTAGTCTGTCATTATAAGTGTAAGGGACATAGTCATGAACTAGTGATAAGCACTTCATGAACCATATGCTAGCATCAAGAAGAGATTGAAAAGAGTGGCAAAGGTTAATGTAGGAAAAATAGTGAAACAAAGCCATGGTATAAAATGTAAATCATTAAGGGTATTTTGCCTACCATAGAGAGGGTGGGTTTCTCTGAGCAGATGCCTTCAATTAAGCCTTGTATAATGAAGAGAGGAAACTAAGTGTTTCAGTCAAGGTAACCAAGTACAAAGGCCATGAGGCCAAAGGACTGAAAAATCAAAGAGAAGGAGTAGAAAGAAGAAGTGGGGGTTAAAGCAAAACAGGGCTCCAGTACCATAGGATTCATATTAAGTTACAACAGGAAATTCTGGCAAGGTTTTGAGCCAAGAAGTGATATTTTTTGTATTTTAAAAACAGTATCCAATATGAGAAGAACAGACAGCAGGGGGTCAAGAATGAAAGGAAAAGCAATAGAAACCATTTACGAATTAGAGTTTTATTTTCATTACTTTTTTTTCAGTCAGGATAAAGCAAGATATGTAGGTTTTTGAAGAATAATGTTTAGGTCTAACTGAGTCACTTTTTCCAAATAGTCACAGAAAACACTTTGATACTGACTGGAAAATAAACTGAGTATATAAATTCCCTGTAGGTAAAGTACATTAATCCATAAAGTAATAAAGCTTAACTAGTCACGAAAGTATTTGTGTATTAATAATTATTTCAGTAAATGTAGTGCAAACTAATAAATGTTGCATTCTTTACACCGTATTTAAATTGCAGACATTAAAGAATAGCTCAGCTAATAAAATATAAGAGATTCAGAAGAGGCACACACTCATTTAGAGCATGAGGGAACTCAGTTGCCTAGAAAACTGTATAACTGAATAATAACAACATAGTTACTAATGGAGACCTATGAACAAGATTGTCTATAAATGAATTTAACTTTCCTGGCAGGCATGTGTGGAAATAGATAAATAAAAAATACCTTCACTGTTACTTTTCTACAATGGGACCATAGCAGCAAGCAATGATTCAAGGACCCATGTCTGGTAAATAATAATAATAAGCAACTGGAAGAACACACGAGGAAAGAGCAGAGTCTTCAATTTTTTAGTAAAAGCTTTTTTTTTTTCCTAGCACCAATAGACCTTACAAATAGGAATTCTGATAGCATCTTTCTCTGTATACATAATTTTGTATATCACTAGGCCTAGATTTAAATATGCTTTGACAACCCATCTCTGGATTTATGTTCAATTGTTTTTATATTTGTCGATACTGGCAGTTGAACCCAAGGCTTCATGTATGCTCGGCAGGCACTCTACCATCTCCAGCCCCTTCTCTGGACTTTTAAGCTCCATTCCCAAACCCTTCTCTGGACTTTTTAAAGTTAAAATTATAAACATTCTCCACCTGAACTGGAGCAGTAGATGACTGTAAAGTGGTCCTTTTAATTTAAAGCTTTTCTGCATGCTTTGCAAAGTAACTAGCAGCCAGACCCAGTGACGTACACACACACACACGCATACACATGCACCCCCCCCATGCATGCACATAAGCACATTCAATGAAGCCACTCGGCTCTACACTACTCAACAAGTGCCAAAATATTCCTGTTACCTCAAACCATTCCAACAAACTTAGAAAAATGCACCGTCTCATATGTTTCAGAACTTCAATGTTTCAAATAAACTATGTTTGAAACCAGAATCATAACATTTAAAAGTCTAAACAATAGGAGCATCTTTGTCATTTATAATACACACACTGTGCATCAAGTGAGTTTCTACTCAGTCTCAGTGCTTAGAACCTGGCTAAAATGGGTTCAGGTGTTTTAGGGAAAATTAAACTAAGTATACTGAGCCAAGTCCATCCCTAAGAGAAACAAGGAACACTGTCATAAATTCATCTTATCAAAACTAGTACTTTAATCTTTTCCATTTCCTAAAGTGATCTTTTAAATGTTATTGGGAAAAACCTTTAAAATATTTTAACTAAAAATATTCCTTGTTGGCATAGACTTGATGAATCCACAGGTAGGGAAATTCAAGGTCTTTAAGATTTTGCCCTTATGTGGTTTGGTACACAAGTAAATTCTTAATAGTTGGCTCTGGAGTTGGGAGGATGAGCTTTTCCAGGCTAGCACAAGAATTCTAGGATCCCACCACGACCCAGGATTACTGCAGACACCAGCACAGTAGAGATGTCAGGGAACCCAATTTACTGAGCGCCTGCTGTATTCTAAGCGTGGTTGCAGTTGGGGAAGGTGTCTATTCTAGAAAGAACTTAGTACACAACTATGTTCTAATCAATAATTTGAAAATAAACTATTTTGACCCACATGGCCATGGTAAGAGTATATCTTTGAAACTAATGATTTTACTGAGCTTAAAACTCAGAAGATTATTTTAAATGTCAAAGAGGTACCCAGCATTATCTGTTCAATCACATTCCCAGTTGTTGTTGATGAATTATTTTAAAACCAATGGAAACTTTATCCATGGGAAAAAAGCATACAGACACTTGGAATCTGACTCACCAGAATGGGTCTCATGACATATCTGGGCTCCCGGGTCAGTGTTAAAAGCCCTGGCAGCTAATACTGGATGCTTCAAAATTTTCTCTATCTTTAGAGTCTCTGTTTGTGGTCTCTGCAGACCACAGATCATGTCATGCATCAATGTTTAGAAAAGAGCTCTCACTAAGTGTCCCACAAAACCCGGACAGAACTGGGTTTGCCAATGAGTTTGCCTACTCCATAAATCAGCTTGCAAGCGTAATTTCCAGATTTGAGTTTTACTCTTAAGAAAACCTCACATTATGGAATTTTAAAACTCTGCTCCAATTAAGCAGAATTTCTTTAAGTGTATTAACCACCCTGAGACCGTCACCTTCAAAAAGCTAATTTTTAGTACAGCTGTTTTGCATTACTTTAATTTCATAGCTATTCCAATCGAAGCTATAAATTGCTTCAGTCTGTGCTTATGTCACCATGTTTTAGGGACCCCAGATGATTTTATTTTTAAAAAAAAGAAAAAAATTACAACACTATAATGAGACTCTTTATTCTTGGCCTTTCTCTTATTTTAAAGCAAAACAGAAGGGGGGTATCTATGGGGAGACATTTACTACAGGTTTTGTAATACAATTATATCAGTAGCTTTCATGGACATAACAATATTTGTGAAAAGACCAATGAAATGGAAAAATAATAGACACCAATTTGAAGACAAAAGAGAAATTTCAATGAATTTGGGAAAGGGTGGCTAAATTTACTAAAAGAGGAAGAACAATTGGTAAGGAAGTTTTAAAAAAGAAAAAGACAAAACACATGATCACAGCCATTGTCAGAGAAGTCTCTATCACAGTAGTATTATTTATGGGCAAAAAGGTGTTGGGGCTGAACAAGACTGTAAAACCTATTGAATCTGACAAATTTCATTTAAAGTTAAGAAAACTTGGGTTATCAACAGTTCAAATGACTGGTTCCAGGTCTCACAATTAGCTCACAAAAAATCTGGGTCTTGACTCCATGTTTTGTTTTGTCATTTAAAGTTCAAAAAATCATAAGCAGTATTACGGTTTGGGTCTAGATGTCACTCACTCATCCCAAAGAGTTATGTGGTCATAGATGGGGCTTTTTCAAAGGTAGATGAATCCCGAGTGTTTGATGCTGGGATTAAGGGTGTGTGATTACTAAATCAGTCCACTGGCTGGCTTGGCACTGCCCTAATCATGGTAGCCTGGATACAATATAAGGGAGAGAAAGGCTTGTTTTCTCCCTCATTGCTTTTGCTACCTTCTGCCCTCCATGAACTGTTGCTCCTCTGCCATATGCCACCCTGCCTTGGAGCCAGCTAGTTATGGTCAGAAACTTCTTTTAACTGTAAGCCAACTAAATTTTTCTTCTTTTAACTTTGGGTGTTGGGTATTTTGTCTCAGCAACGAGAAAAGCAAAACAGGCAGGTTGCAGGGAAGAATCCATCTACGTGCATACGGATCACAGACGCCCCGTGTGCCTGGTTAGGTTAGGTTTGCAGAGACCATGTTATCTGTACCTTCTTTCTTACTTCACAGTGAGGTCCTTGCATCAGCAGCACTGGAATCGCTGAGGAGCTTAAAAGAAATGCAGAAGCTGAGGTTCTCCCCGCACTGTTGAATTAGAATCTGCATTTCCCAAGATTCTTCTTTAGGAAGTCCCTACGTATGCAAGTCTATGAAACCCCAAAACACAGGGCACAGTCTTTCAAAATAGAGAAGAGTTTGCCTAAATGACTAGACCTTCCCTTTCTGTCCTTTCTCAAAATCTGTTTTTCAGAAATCAGGAAAATGGAAAAATTTACTTAAGATGTATTAAAATACATTTTATAATGTTACATCACATAGGATTCTCATCTACATGAAGAAAGAAAAACTTCTATGTAAACATCATATCATTTAATTGCATAAACTAAGCATGTGTTCTTGATGTATTACAGATACTACATTCACCTGGTTTTGTTTTATTTTTTGTACATATTGTATTTATAGAGTTAGTCCGTTGCCTTTATTTTTCTCTTTATTTAGAAATAATTGACAGCCGGATGTGGTTTAATCCCAGCACTCAGGAGGCCGAGGCAGAAAGACTGTTGTGAGTTCAAGACCAGCCTGGGCTACAAAGTGAGTTCAAGGCCAGCCTGAAATGCACAGTGAGACACTGCCTCCAAAAATAGGACCAGGGATTTAGCTCGGTGGCCTAAGAGCCTGCCTGAGAAGCGTGAGGTTGTGAGTTTGATCCCCGATACCAAAAAGAACAAAAACAAACAAACAAACAGAAGAAATATAATTGACAAAAGTTGAATATATTTACCATGTATAATATGGTGTTTTAATATACCTATGTATTGCAAAATGACTATCACAAGCATGCTAATCAACCTGACCTTGAATATATTTCTATGATTTTGTGAATTAAGAACATTTAAGGCCTAGTCCCTTAATGAAGTTCAAATATACAATACAGTACTTGTTATGATTTGGTTATAAAATGGTCCCCAATACCTTATGTGTTTGGATCACACATGGCTTATAGCTGATTTGCTGTTAGGAAATGGATTCTGGTCAGGAGAGGCAGACCCCAGTGAGAGCCACCCGGAAGGATGTGTCTCCCTCGCCTACTCCTCCCTCGAATTAGCTGCTTTCCTGTGCCTAAACTGTAAGACAGTATTGTTAGTTACATTTATCATGATACACATTAGGTCCCAAGGACTTCTCTGTCTTATAACTGAAAGGGTTTATGTTTTGACCATGATAATTTATCCATTCATCTATAAAAGGCACGTAGCTTATATCCACGTCTTGCGTATTGTATTCAATGCTGAAGTGAGCATAGGAGTGCAGACACCTCTTTGTGACACTGCTAGGCTTTAGGTATACCATGTCTCCCAAAAGTCTCATGTGCTTCAGGGTGGGACTTTTGGAAAGTGATAGGATCATGGGGCACTATGGCTTAGTCCACTGAATTCTTAGCTAAATGTGCTGTTAGGAAGTGGGGTGAGATCGGAGGAAGCGGATCACTGGAGGCAAGTCTTTAGAGGGGATATCTCTCGCTCTTGCTCCTCCCTCTTCTCTCCCTCCTTCCTGGCCACCATGTATTAAGCTGTTTTCCTCCACTATCCCCTCTGCCACGCTGATTCTGCATGGGATCCAGCTAACTGTTACCTAAAGTCTCTGAAACAGTGAGCCAAAATAAACCTCTCCTCTATTGAGTTATGGGTATCAGGTATTTTAACCCAGAGATGAAAAAGTGACTGATACAGATACTGATTTTGTTTCCCTCAGATATATACTCAGAAATGGGATCTGAATCACATGGTAATTCTACTTCTAACTTCTTGAGGACTCCTATACTGTTCTCCATAATGATTCTATCAATGTATGGTGTGCAGGAATTCCATTGTGTCCATATTCTTGCCAACACCAGTTATGTTTTCTCCTTATAAGCAACAGCCAAACTTACAGGTATGAGGTGATATCTCATTGTGGTTTTAATTTGCATTCCCAAATGATTAGTGAAGTCAAGCACAATTTCAAATATCTCTTCGCCATTTGTAAGTCATATTTGAAAAAACGTCTGTTTAAATCCTTTGCCATTTTTTAAATTGGATTATTTGGGATTTCCTTGTTCCTGATGTAAATTCTGATGTTGAGTTGGGAGTTTAGCATATATTTTGAATATTAATTTCCATCATATACAATTTTTATATGCTTTCTCCCACTTAATAGGGTGCCTTTTCAGTTTGTTGATAGAAAACTGCTTTTAAATACTGAATGGGTAGTTACATCCTTTAGGGAGTAATTAAATCTGTGGCAAACAATCCCCCCAAAGCCCGATTAAGACACCTCCGAATAAAAAATGCCTATAATTCAAGCAGGCATGCTAAGACTGTCTCCAACTCCCTGGGGGCAAAACTAAAAATCTTTTTGAAGATCCATGAATTCCCAGAGCAGCTGGAGGAGTTATAAAAAGAAAGGCATTTGACCATTTCTATGGGAGCTTCTTCATGTCTCCCATTATCTTTATTAATAGTGACTCAACTTCAACCTAAGCAAAAAACACACAAAAACAAAAGTCTCTTGCACCAGTTCCTAACATTTGCTAAGGGCACAGGATGATTTTCTTTCCTAGTTTCAGCTTGTTATTGCCATTTTTCTAGTCTGAGTTACCTCGTGTTCCATTCTCACCAAGCTCTTTCAAATAGCTCACTCTTGACAACTTAGCCATCAACACCAAGATTGACTTCACTCCTCATAGCCTAAATTTTCTCAAGTATGCCTTAGGAAGCCTTCGCTTTCCTAGTGCCAGCAGGGAAAAAACAAAACATGGTGCAAGTTTAATAGATATTTATTATATATTCACATTTCTTAAGTTTCTCAGTTTAAATTCTCATGAGAATTCTCTGTGAATTAAAAATACTGCCACTAAACCCCTTGGGAAGCAGACAGAGCCAGTCATTAAATTGCAGAATATGGAGAAAAGATGAATCAACTGACTTTTACAAAGCAGTTGATCTCTTTTTATCAGAAAAAAAAAAACCCTGCAAAATCACATAGGAACAGATTAATGAATATATGCAAAGAAATATATGTGAAATCACTGTATGTGAATATATGCAAGCTGGTCAGGAAGTTTCTTGAGACCTTCCCCACATAACCACTCCCTCCTCCATCAGAAACAACCATTGCTCTCTGCAGTGATTTTCTTTCTTTTTCTTAGCGTGTTAACACTAGAGAATGCACCAGAAAGAACAAATGGCTTTCTGTCTGCCTGCTTTTGTACTTCATAGAAAATATATAAATTGTTCACACAGTATTTTTTTGAAATTTAGCCATATTGTTTCATATAACTAAGACATATATTTTCATTGTCAGATAATAATTTATTGTATGACTATACCACACTTTATCCTGTTATTCTCGATGGGTATTTGGTTATTTCTATGTATTGACCAGAACAAACTAAAAAAATAAACTGCTGCTATAAAATTCTTGTACATGAATAAGGATATAATGTATGAATCACTTCATAGCATACAGAATCAGGAGAATAATTGCTGGGTCTGTAACTATCACATCTCTAACCTGGCTACAATGCTAATCTGTTTTCCAAAATGGTTGTATCATTTGCACTCCAACCATATGAAAATATTTCTTTATCTATATTTGAAATTGTTAGACTCTTTCATTAACTGTTCATATGTAATTAGTCTCCTTGTAGCTTTAATTAACATTTCTGATTACAAATGAGGTTGATTCTCTAAACTTTAGTAGCCATTTGAATTTCCTTTTTAGTAAAGAGCTGTTAAAATCTTTGGCTCCTTTTTTTCCCTGGTTATCTCTCTTAAGTTTGTTGATTACACAGATTCTTTATACATTTTTATATGTATATGCTGGATATTAGTCCTTTTTAATTTCTATGTGTTGTAAAAGCCTCTTCCCTACTCTAAAATGTATGTATGTGTATATATATGTATATATATATATATATATATATATATATATATATATATATGTATTTTGTATTTTTTACTGGGAATTGAACTCAGGACCTCACACTTGCCAGGCAGGTGCTGTGCCACTGAGTTATATCCATGGCCCTGTTTTGCCTCTTTTTATGATGATTTTTTTTCACCTGACTCAGATGTTCATATTTGAAAGCATTATGACAAGCTGCAAAAAGAAAAGAAGTATACAGTCTTTAAAAGACTACTTCCTGAAAATGTATCCAATAACATTATCTTTAATTTTGTATCCTAGAAGAGATCTGTCAGCGCTTACATATCTGATTTCAACTGTATCAACCCAGAACTGTCCGTGTTTTGGTTGGCAAATGTTTTCTAAAAGATTTTCCTATGTCTGAAAATTTCCCTTCATAAAACCCCATTATCTAGATGTTGACCGATATTGAACAAATTAATTTTAAAAATTCAGTTGATCAAGTGCCACATGCGGAACAAACCATACAATTTTCCTAGGAGTTTATAATTAGAGGCAACTCTTAAAGAAAATAAGATAGTCTGGATGTGGAAATTTCCCATTTGCCTATACATAAGCCCAACTAATGAATGGACTGGATTTTGTGTTTCCTCCCTTTCAAACTCAACAAAGCAAAGCTCTTAAAGCCTGAACTCCTGGTAAGTACTAAATATTTGCTGTTTTATATATTCTGATGATCATAAGCCTTAAATAACATATTTCAAGACCCTAATTTACATGTATTGAAATTTGTGCTACAAGGGCCACATCCTGTTCTATTTTCTCCTTCTAACCCTACCCTCTATTCTCTCTGTCTTGCTCTTTGCTCCTGGAGGATGAGTGTTCTCTGGCTTTCAATTGGATTCCCTGCAGGGCCCCTGGCTGGAGAATGGAGGGTCTAGCAGGAAAGGGAAATCAAGACAGTCATGTGCTTGGTTCTCTTTCTTACTGCTAGGTAATAACTTCTGGCTGGTTTGGTCTCTTGACTAAGCTGCCATTTTCTATTCAGCTGTCTCCTCCTGCTTTCTGAAAGCTGTTTCCTTCAGCCTAGGAGTAATAATAGTTTTCCCATTATTAAACCAGGTTACTAAGCTACTCTGATTCTACCTTGCAAATAGTCCCTTTGTAAACATACCTCCCTGGAATTATCCTAATTTGTGAGTGCCATCTGTTTCCCATTGTGGCTCTGACTGATACAGATGTAATAGCCATGCTTGTGTGCAAAAAGAGAAACAAAACAAAGCATTAAGGTAGATTACAGTAAGTGCTACTCTTCCTGGCTCACATATGAAGCACAGAGAAGCACCAATGCTCTTTTCCATGGAACTAAGAGAATGATAAGGGAGCACACACATTATATTGGCCCTTAGGAATGTAATGACTATATGAAGAACAAAATTATTCTCCCTTTTTAAAAGATAGGTTCTTCATGTGAGGACTAGGTTGTAGATCCAATCACCATCTGCCGGCTGACTAGGGATGGTGGAAAACAGGTCTTCATACAGCAATTCTCTGTACCCTCTTGCTAACTCACTAACTATAGCTACCATATTTTGAAATTGAAAGCAGACATTATTCAGGGCAGCAAATTAAATTGTGTTTTAAGTGACTCAATGAATCTTGGCTTTGAGCATCATTCAGAAATTTTCTCCCTGTTTTCATAAATTTCCCTCATCCCATATCACCCCCCAAAAAGACAATTTTGATGCTTATTCATCTGCTTCTCCTTGTGTCCTTTTATTTTTTCATGCTTTTATTTATTGTTAAAAATATCAAAACAACAACAGGAAATCAGTAATGGCTACCATAATGTCTCTTGTTTTCTTCAAAATAGCTCTTCTTGTGCTGAATTTCTGGGATCTTGATTATTATATGTTTGGGTGTAGATTTATTTTGGTTATGGCTAGTTGGAGTTCTATATACCTTCCCATGTTTAGGAAATTTTCTGCTATTACTTCTGTAAATAGTCTTTTTGTTTCATTTATGTTGAGTCCTGCTTCTTTGTTGATAACTATCATTCTGAAATTATTTTTCTTTGTGTTGTCTTACAGTCATTGAACTGTTATTTCCTGATATTGTTGATTTGCTGTTGTCTTATTTTGAAGTCCTGTATTGCTTGCATTGTTCTGTTCTGATTTGCTTTATTCTGTTTTGTTTTGTCCTCTTTAAAATAAAAATTTAAAAAATCCTCTTTGTACAATTGAAAAACCAAAGACCAATTATTGAACTGAAAAAAGTAGCAAATTATAATTAGTAACTTGAGTAATCATACTTCAGGATGCTAAAAGGAATCATTCTCGTTTCTCAACTACAGGACTGTCTTAAGGAGAAACTATTGTTTATATGGTTCAGAAATGAAAGTGCCTCCAAAGATATATTTAATGCCACAGACAGCACATCAAATTGAGAGAGATTGCTAACTGAAATTACTAACTGAACATTGATAAGGTGTATCTGAGGGAGGGAATAGTAGTGGGGGCCTCTCCCCCACCCAGTCCCCTATAGAAAAAGTGGCCTAGTAACCATATCAGTATGTTTTAGGAAACTTACACTGAGGATCTTTTGCTTCCTAACTTACTAGCTGCTGCAGGAGGAAAGGAGAGCCAGACCCAACTCTCTTCATGTGTAATGATTTTCTCCCTCTTTAAAAACTTCATGCCAGATCCCTCTCTTTAGCTGCCAGCAGGGAAAAACCTTTGGCTTTACACTTTGCCTCTCTTAGTACCCATTGATACGACTAAATAGGAAATGACCTGAAGTGCCCTAAAGTGTGTTTAAAAAAAAAAAACAGAGGAGCTTTGTTCTGTTAGGTTTTTAAGAGTCATCTAGAGAAAAAGAGAACTACAATTCCTTTGTTTTATCATCTCTGGTTCTAAAAAAGGACCCAGACAGCTAACACTTCACAGCCACGGCATCATGCTCCAGGAACTCAGAGTGTATCTGCCATTGTTCTGCTAGACACTGTATCGATGAAAAATTAAATTACATTTTTTAACAGAGAAATACACAGGTCTACTGTACTTACTAGTGAATATATAAGAAATTCCTTGAAAAAGTCACTTCCTCTCTATTGTTAATATGCTTAACACTTTGTAGAAAGCAAAAGTGAGTCCCTATGCTACTACTGCTTGGTATCTAATTCAATATTACACTTACATTTCTACACAGGTAAGAGGCAGCATAAACATACAGTAATACCTTGGGTCATGAATGCTTCTGCTTGCAAACAATTTGGTTTGCAAACAGAAATACCAAAAAAATTTTGCTTCTGTTGGTGAACTCTGGATCAGCTGATTAACACTAATGTGGCCATCTTCCCCAGAATTGTGGATTGAATTAAGCTCGTGAACTGAGGAGCTGCTGTATTTTAAGGGGTAACTCATAATTAAGAAAGTTCTCATATGCAAAAACGGTATTGCTTAATTTACACTTTAAAATTCTACTGAGGTATGTCATACAATAACCTTGTATAGTTGCATTTAGTTTATTTGTATTCCATGGAGATGGGAAATTGCAGTGGTTAAAAATAAGGACCTTTCATTCTATAATATTTAGCAGTCTATCTTAGTTCCTGTATGACTTCAGTTAATAAATGCAGCATGCAGACTTTACAGTTTCTCACGATCCTCACTGCAGTCCACCCATCTGAGCATCCTGGTTCTATTTCATTGCACTGCCTTAAATGTGGGCAGGACCTGTGACTTTCTTTTAGCTTAGAATATGCAAAGGTGACAGGATTCTGTTATGCTTTGTATCTGGATGTACCTCAAAAGTCTCAAGGCTTTTGAAGGATAATTGAATCAAGGGGATAAACAGGTAATTGTAATGTTTGGAGGTGAGGCCTGGTCAGAAGAGGCAGGTCAGTGGGAGCAGGGTCTGGTGGGGTACACCTCCCTCCCTACTTCCTGCCTTTGTTCTTTGCTTCCTGACTGCTGTGACCTGAGCAGCCTTCCTACACCCAGACCCATTCACCAGGCTCTGAAATATTAGGCAAAATAAACTTCTTTAAATCAGGAGTTTTAAGTGCTTTGTTCTAGCGATGAAGAAAGTGACCAAGAGAGATGTTACTGTTTGATGATTATGTTACATGGCAAAGGCCATCGGATGCCCTCTTGTGATTTTATTACAAAAGATACTTTTGTAACAGAATGGATACAAAATCTCTCATTATTGACTTGGAAAAGTTCACAGGACAAGAAATTGTAGACAGCCTCTAGGATCTGACATGACCTCAAGTGAAAAACTAGCAAATAGCTGGAGATAAAAGTTATATAGCCAAAAGGCACTGGGGTCTCCCAACAATGGAAATGGTCAAGGAAACGAGTTCTCCCCCAGTCGGTCCTATTGATGTGAGTACAGCCTGTCCAATACCTTGAGTTTAGCCTTGTGAGAGCTGGCAAAGAACTTGTCGTGACCCAGAGAAATTGTGGGATACTAAATATGCATTGTGTTAAACTGCCAAATTTGTGGTGATTTGTTACATATTTCTCTAATTCTCTTTTTTATATGAAAGTTACAAATAGTTGTATCTTGCAAGGTAGTTGCTAATAGTAAATGTCAGCCCACTGTCAGCACACACTGACCAGGATCTGGTTCCCAGAAAACTCTCAATCATTGATAATACTATACTAAAAATCAAATCTCAGAAGGGTAAAATAAGATAATTTACTGAGAAAGAGGTGAGTTCAGATAGTGAAGATGCAAGTGAATAGAATACCAATTAATGAAGAACTTAATACACTTAATTTTATAGCAGCTAATATTTAGAAGAGTCCGAAACAAAACTGAGAAACAGAAAAAAAATGGTCATGGATATTTTTCTCTTGTCCTTAAAAGCCTTTCAAGCATTCCTCCCCGAATCTCCAATCTCACAGGACTCAGTTTCTCTTAGTGGTTGTGCATGTAGAAGATGAGAGAATCTTGTAATAGTTTGAGCCATACCAGAAACACTATTGCTTCTTCTGTCAGAATATAAGAATGGCTCCATATTTGCACAAGAAACTAAATTAAAATTATAGGGAAATATTTATAAGAAGATAAACACTTTCATAGTACATAACCATTTCAAAAACAGACTTCATACATTGTGTATAGAAAATATTTGCCACAAAAGCATTCACATTCCTTAATAGCAGTCTGAACTATCTTGCTTCCTGCCTTACTCCTTGAAAGTGAGCATTATTTATTACTCTCATTTTGATTTCAGATCATTTTAATTACCAATAAAAAGCAAGCACCAATGGTGAACAGATTATTACTTATGTGGGTGCTTTTAAAACTAGGATAGTTAGTGGCCTAATTCCAAAGGTTCTATAAACCATTTTTATAAGTGAATCATATCAATAAAATTTTGGATAAAAACTCTATGCTAGTTTGTGAATGCAAAGTAAAGAATGTATAGTGCTCTAAATATGTCAAGTACAAAAAAAGTCAAGTACCAATCAGCATCATTAGTTTAAAAGCATAAAATTTCACCCATTTCTCAATTGCATTAGAAGAAGAATCATCAGTGAGAAGATGAAGAGTTTCAACTACATCATGTCATGTCAAACCTCAACAAGAAGAAATCAGAATACAAGCAGCATAGGAGCTGATATAAAATGACTTTGTAGCCTTAGTTTATTCCTCTGAAGTCAAGAAATGTTTTCCAATAAACTATTATTTTTCCTGACAAATTAACCAGAATCTCAAGAACTGAGTAGACTTTAAGTCTGTTTTCAGCAATGGATTCTATATTTTATGGTAACAAAGATATTCTAGAGATGAAGGAATAGATAAGAACAGAACATTTATCTAATAGATTATAAGAATATACATTGCATCTGAGGTCACATAAATCTTTATACCTGTGAAGGCTTAAAAAACACTTGAAAGTTTATAATAAATCAAACTAATATAAATTGGCCTTTGCCTGACCTGGGGAATTGACATTTTGCCTATATATTTTTAAATATGAATTCTATATTCAGAATTGCTAGTTGATCTGACAGAATAATGACCAAGCACTCCAAATTGCCACAAATGTCTTTTATGCCTACTTTTATCTGCCCCATACTCTGATTTATTTACTTCCTCATCAACTGGAATGCTAATAAAATTTAATCATTAGCTATTAGTGAGAACTAAGCTACTAACAGTAAATTTGGTCAAACCATTTCATATATTTGACCCTTTGTCTTTAATAAAAGCAAGGAGTCATTTTCTTTATTCTTTGTTGAGGGACCTAGAAGCAGTGCTACATGAAAGCACATTTAAAAAGAACAGTAAAACACTATGCAAATTCAACATAAAATTACTATAAATATTAATATTACCATTTCTACTTCTAGATAGCTCATCAACTATCACTTTTGCTAAATAATATGGTGAAATTTAACAACACTTATTAACAATGAGAGTTTCTGTGCATTTGAGATATCACCATTAGATGCTTTTAGTATTGAGCATACTTCGGTTATCTTTCTAATAATGGCTATGAATTAGTTTTATTCCACTCAGACTCTCTAAAATAGTTCCACTCTCTTGTGAAGACCAGCATGCATTTAAGGGAAATAACTACAGACATAAAAAGAAATCTTTGCAGAAGGAAGAGAGCATTAGACTTCACAGTGATCCAGATTCAGGATACAAAACAAGGGAAACTGACATGTATATATTTTTTGAAATAAAATTTCTTATTACTTATATTTTTACATAAAATATTTTCAAAGCACACTAACCAAAATAGAAGGGTTAAAAATTCAGATGATTGCTTTAATGGGGAATGCTTATTTGATGAGCTGTCCTATTCCCAACATGCCTATCCTCAAGTAGCTAAACACAATCATAGAGTTCATAACCATATGGCTCTTACAAACTTCAGAATCAGATCAATACAAGAAGATCTCAGATTCAGCAAGCAAGGAAATCAACTCCTTTTCCAGCTGCCCACTCATTAGTCATCCAAGAACAAGGACATTGATAATGGGATAAAGGTTCACCACTTAAAATGTTAGCAGTTCATTCTTAAAACAGTAAGGTGCAAAATAGTCCCTATTTCCACTTTTTTGCCACTTTTGTCATTTAGTAGTAGCACGATATTCTTCTCTGGGTGACTCCCTTAGAATAACACACTGCTTTCCCCTTTGTCTTGTCAACTCATCGGATATGTATAGAAGTACTTCCTATGCTCTCCTTGAATTATTCTAAGATAACATTCCTTGGTTCTGCTTATTTCCATGCAATTTTAAAATTCACAATTAATAACATTGATGTGTACCTAAGTACTTCACATTTGGGGAAACATATACAATAAGAAGATATTTATAAA
Source organism: Dasyprocta punctata (assembly GCA_004363535.1). Classification (NCBI taxonomy): domain Eukaryota; kingdom Metazoa; phylum Chordata; class Mammalia; order Rodentia; family Dasyproctidae; genus Dasyprocta; species Dasyprocta punctata. Next base: position 26,897 of record RJWM01010611.1, read on the forward strand.
TATATTTATGCATTGCAAAGTAATAATTTTATTCTTTAGTGGAGAACAGACATTCTACGGTAACATGTATATTTATAACTAATTGAATTCTATTATAAGGCACAAAAAAGGTGACAGATGTCTAGAAAAACAAGCCATTTGTTAATGGACAGTTCTGTATTCAGTCAGATAATTATTTCCTGATTTTAAAAATGCCACGGGAAGGTTAATATTGTTGAAAATTAAAGCATGGGAAAAGCAGTGATCAAAAAGAAAATGTATTCAGAGAAAAATAATAATACATTCAGAAAGGTGGTACAGGGTGCTTTCTAAGAGCCAGTATGTGTAAAGGAATGTAGACACATCAGCAAATGTGCATATTCTTTGGATTGGGAATAGTACACACGCAAATAAACACAGTTGGTGGAATGCAGATATGCTATCAGTATAGTCTGTCCCCAGCAAAACTCCTATTAAGCACTGGCCCCCAGTGTAACATTGTTAAAAGGTCCTGGGCCACAAAGAGGGATTTATGCTTTTCTTGTGAGAATGAGTTCTTGATCTGAGGTGACTGGACTCATTATGTGGAGGTGGATTGTTTTAAGTGAGCCTGTCGCTTATCCGAGGCCTCTTGCACACAGGCTTTTCTGCCCACACCAGTTTCTCCTTTCTATTTCTGTTTCATGAGTTGATAACTAGAAAGCCCTCACCAGAAAGAAAGCAGATCCCAAAAGTATGCTCTTGGACCTCCACACCTGTTAGCTGAATAAGCCATTTCTAATTAAAATGTATCCAGTCCTTGGTATTTCATTATAGCAACACAAAACTTACTAAGACAGACACTGAAACAAGCGTGATGGCTACATTAACTAGAAAATGTAGAATCTGAACACAGGTGATCATTTAACTCATGTCAACTTAAATGTTTAAATTCCAATGGTCATAACAGTAAGAAGATAGAGCAAAAGTAATTGTCATTTAATTTATTTCACAGCAATCAAAACAATTAGAATAAGAAAACAGAAAACAGAGTATATTGTGCACATGGATTTAGGGACAGTAATTGTCCATTTTTCCTAAAATTGCTAATACTTTATCTTTTTGGTGTACCGAACCTAATAAGAAAATCTTTAGAAAAAGAGCTTTCAGATTTTTCTTTTTCTATTAAGCAATTTGGGCAATTTAGATAAACTTTTTCTTCTCAACTATTCCTCTCAGTTTGCTGATATAAATATGTGGTTGCACATTTTTCTCATTAAGTCATGCATGTGTAGTCACAACAACACGGAACTGGCATTGTAGGAAGGAACACAGCAGCAGAAGTAACTCTAATTTATCGCAGATCATTATTGTCATTTTATGTGGTGCTGAGCTGGGCACTTAATTTAAACAGACAAGGTCTCTGCAGCCTATGAATTTATGGACTAAAACATCAACAACACATCCTTGTTCTTCTACAAGAGGATCTGCTCTGTGGTTTCCTAATGAATTGCAAGTATTAGGACTTTAAGATAAACTGGTCATTAGCTTTACTGCATTTTTCTTTTCTTCTTTTTGAGTCTTGCCCTCTATCACTCCATATGAAGGGGCTTTTGAGGAACAAGAAAGCACAGGGAGATAATCAAAAGGTCAAATATTCCCAAACATGAACTATGAATTGACTAATTCAATTTTTTGTTACTTGATTCTGGAGAAGATACCCAAGGTCCTGTTCATCACTGGATACAGAGTTTGCAAAACGAAAGAAATTTTGCCTAACACTTCTGTTTATGAACTGACCTGTTCATGAACAGAAGCGTTCATGAACCAAGGTACCATTATAAAATGATATGTAATAGAAGCTGATGAGAAGAGAAAGAAGTGGCATGTGGATGATGTGGGAAAAAATAAATGTCCCTTTCATAAGCCAAAGTAGCACCCAAATAAACCATAGGCAAGAGATACTATCTGGGTGATCAGTGACAATCAACAAGTGTAAATTAAAGCCAAGAATAGAGAAGAAAAATTATTTCAAAAATTAAAAGAGAAGCCTTGTGAGCAGATTAAACAAAATAAATTTTCCTAAAATGTAATTATATCTCTGCAACTCAGCAAAACCTACCAAATTAGACAAATGTCAAGTAATTCGTATACTGCACATCAGTTGTGGTAACCCTACAGTGCAAGTACCATGGCGGGCTGTTTGTGTCATTGGAAGTTCTGAAAGGTTCACCGTCAGTGCTGTGGACAGTTAAAATGCTTGGTTTAAATCAGAACTGTCAACATTTTAAATCATAAAGGTGCCATGCTGAGTAACTTAAAAGTGTTGAATCATGACATTCTAAGAGGCAGAGCGAGTTTCAGAAATGGAATTTTCTCATCTAAAATGAGTTTATGATGGGAGATCTGACAGTGAGACCAATCAACCTTTCAGAGACCAGCCTCCCTGTCATGATTCTTCCAGTTTCAATCAGATGCCTATACCTGGTGTAACCACAGCCTGGTCTTCCCTTGTGATAACAATGAAGGGACTGGGAATATAATTCAGCAGTACGGTGCTTGCAGGGCTTGTGTAAGGCCCTTGGCTCAATACCTAGCACCACAGAAAAATAGAAAACTAAATAAAGAACATTGAAATTACCTCTTGTTAATAAATGTACAGTACTGAATGCCTAGCCAACCAACCACATCTTCAATATAAGAAGAAGCCATTGGAATTATGATGTTGAATTTCATTTGATATCAGCACATTTAATCTCATTCCATTTCACTGTAAATTCATATGGTGTATAATGTTTCCCTTTTTTCAAATTGACCCAGTAAGGATTAGATAAAAGATTGATGACACCTCAATTTCAACTTTAATAGCTATTCAACAAATATCTATTGAATATTTACCATATTTCAGCCTCATGGACCAAACTTCAGCTATTTGCTCAATGAGGGCCAGCATAAGGAGAGTTTTAAAGAGTCAGACCTAGTATGGATTCATTTCTCTGATAACTGTACATACATTCTAAATACCTGGTTATTATTTGGCTGGTACTCCGGAGTATAAGTAAAACTATTATCATAATGAAGCATCCAAAGTACTACATCCTGGCTGCTATAATGGAAGGCTTGATTCTCAGTTTTGTGATACTGGAAAGTAGTAGAAGCTTTAACAGGAGGCCTACCAGGAGGTTTTAGATGGCTAGAGATGTCCCTTTACAGGGGGTCATCAAACATCAGTCTCTTCCTCTCTCTTTGCTTCTCAGGCACTATAAGGTGAACGTGTTTGCTCTGTCACAGGTTCCTACCATGACGTGCTGTCTCCTTGCAATAGGCCCAAAAGGAATTGGACCATTCAATCATGGACTTGGAACTTGAAACTGCAAGCCAAAATAAATTCTTCCCCTTTGTAAGCTAGGTCAGGAATTTTGTCACAGTGGCTGAAAGTTGACTAAGACAATAGCTGACACGTATTATGAAGGTTTCAGGACATCAGGTAAGTATTTGTTTGAGCTTCCACTTCAGGAATAATAAAAAAAAAAGTCAAATACAATTAGTCTACTCATCCTCAGTCAAATGAGCAAAGACGTCACTGTTTTCATTTAATTTCCAACGTGGAAAAATCAAAATGAGAAACACTGAATTTCAATAAAAACATTCTTAAAATTAGTCCTTTAATTAAAATATCAGAGCAAATAATTTCTCTGTGACCTCTTTTTCTGACATCTGACATCATAATACAGAAGACTGAAAAGTAAAATAAGAAAGCATTTATGAGATGAGGGGACTAAACTGGATGAATATTTTTTTCTAGGTTTAGATGCACCTATAATCACTGAGCCATTTTATAAAGGGGAATGATGTCCCTGAATGAGCAGGAGAAACAGAACCTGGGAATACTGGCTCATGCCTATAACCCTAGCTCATGGGAGACGGGGGCAGGAAGGTCAATAGTTCAAGACCAGCCTGGACAACTTAGAGAGATCCTATCTCGAAACAAGAAGTGAAAAGAATTAGGGATGTAGTTCATTGGCAGAACACTTCCTTCACATGCAAAAAAATACTAGATGTGATCCCAAGTACTGCAACAAAACAAAATAAACAAAAAAGGAATAGGAAAAAATAGGGTCCTGATGTACCAATTTTGAGGTTAAATGTTTTCATCTTACATCAAAACAACTATGTGATATCATGAAGAAAGAGACAAGAGGACAGAGAAGTTTAAGTATTTGAAACATAACATGTATTCAACACAATAACCCTTAAACTTTGCTATGTAATTATAAATCATAGATCTATTTTATGACTGCCTAAATACCTGCACAGTTTGACAAAATGAACATCAATAACAAAGATACACTATGGCTCCATCTTAGGAGTAATATTCTTCTTGCTTGACACTTTTGCTCATGATGTAGAGACGGGGTGGGACAAGGATTTCAGCTCTGAGGAACACACCTGCTACTGTAGGACCTGTATGACCATTAGCCCTTACACTCACTGTTTCACTATTATCTTGACACAAGCAATGGGACATTTGCCATTTTAATGAACTTAGGAGGTTTGCATTTTTACACACTTAAATATTCAGTGCTTTTTAAAGAAAAGTTATTTTATTTCTGGAATACTTTACCTTAGAGAAAGAATGGTTAATCAGTCCATTGGGAACTCAAGCCAGGATAATTCCTGAGTCTCATTACCAACCACCTTCCTCACGATTTCTCCCTGCCATTGCAGGAACGGAGGAAAAAAGGAGAGGCTGAAATTGCCACGCAGAAAGCCCTTTATACTGTTTTCTGCATCTCCATACTTTACAAATTTAAATCTGGTATAAAATAATTTTTTTAAAAAAATTTCTCTATTCGAGCTTGAAGATCCACTAACCTAAAATAACATTGCTCCTAAGATGCAAAGTACAACTCACTCAGCACAATGATTGTCTAAAGTGTCCCTTAAAATGGACTTAAGGACGAGTCCTTCCTTCGGTAGCCATGAGGGTTATCAGAGCAAAGGCTCAAAAAGGAGCCCCAGTGCCAACTGTACTGAACGCCTCCTCCCAAGGGCCGCTCTGCTAGAGGGAAGAGCAGTCTTGGAGCAGGTAGGCGCCAGCTCAGTGCGGGGAGCTGGAGGGTGCTACAGGCAAGCTGGTATTTACAGCTTAGCCTTGCCAGCTCAGGGGAATGCAGAACAGATGTGAGTTTTCTAGGTTTTCACACTGATTTGGAAAGGAAGATTTCTTGTGCCTCTTCCAAATTTCTACTGCGTTGGGCTGTTTATTAGCTGTTGCTACACCCTCTGTCTAGTAGCCAAGATCACCATGGCAATAGCCATTTATTTACAATCTGAGTTTAAACAAATTAACTTGAATCCATTATTGGCTGTACATCTTAATTTAGATAGAATCTCTGACATCACGGGACACAGACTATTTCCAGTTTAGCCCTTTTCCTTTCTTCCCAGAGAATATGAACAACTGATATACAGAGATAAACAGAAGATCCGTAGGTCACTTTCCAAACTGGGGAGAGGGATAATGTAAAAAGGATGCTAATCTTTGTGTTACCTCTCATCCTTTCTCTTTGTAAATTAGAGTCTTTGGAAACAAAATCTACTTTCTCATAGTAACTGGGCACTGAATGGCTTTCTAAGAAAATTAAAGTCAAACTGCTCTTAGCAAAAAAGTTTAAAACTGGAGAGGGATTGGAGCACAAGAACAATCTCAGCAATCATTTTTTTCTTTTCTATTTCCCTGTAATGCTATAAGATTATTCCTCTGAAAATAGGAAACTGACCTTTTTATCAACATCAGAATTCTGTGAAAATAAAACATTTCATTAAGATTTCTTATATAACAACAAAATGCCTTTGAAGAAAAAGGTTTTAAGGAAAATATTCAATACTCTGTCAATAATATGTAAAGAATTGTTCTCCATAAAAATTACAACCAATTCTCTCTCTCTCCTCTTTCCTTCACTAGAGTGCTGGGGATTAAACCCAGGGTTTTACACATACTAGGCAAGTGCTCTACCACTGAGATATAACCCCAGTCCTACTTTATTTTTCACCTATAGTATTAAAATAAAATAAGAATTTTATGCCCAAGTAATTCCAGGTTTTCCTGGTATCAGGAGTCAAATAAGTTATATTTTAAAAATCACCATCAGCATCAACATTGTCTGACCACTAAGTATCTCTTTGTTCCCTTTAATGTCTTCTAAAATCAAATGCTATTTGCTTGAACAATAACCATACTGTAGGACACTGATTGCTATGACCACAGTGAAAACCATCTCTGTGCTATGAGATGCAAAAAGTCATAGACTGAAACTCACCATGAGCCAGGAACTAAAGACCTGGGGCAGCACGTGGCTGTCTGCTCAAAGAATACAGCCTTCTAGGAACCTTTCTGTGGCATCAGGGATTCACTCAGTAATGTTACCTCCAGAATTTAAGGGACGTTCTGGCTTTATGCAGGCAGAATAATAAAAGCATTCTTACATTCCTTGTTCAATAATTACTGTCCATGTTTCATCTACCATTTCTAAAGAATAATTTAAAGATAAATCAGAACACATAATGAATAACATGCCATATCTTTCTTCTCAGTGACTTCCCCTCCAACAATTTTCTTAGGCAAAACTAATAGGAGTGCATTCCTTTTATTTATTTATTTATTTTTTGGCACCAGGGATCGAACTTACAAACTCATGTCTGCCAGGCAGGTGCTTACGCCACTGAGCCAAACTCCTGACCCTGCAAAACTAATAGGAAACTAAAACCTAAATCAGTTTCTCTCACATATTACCAATACTAGCATCATTCAAATTCTCAGCACAGTTCTTCTTACCCTAGGCTTACTTCATCATTCAATAATGTTCAAATCCTTGCTTTCATTTAGCAGAATAAGCATGTTATGCATAGGCCATTGAGCCTCGTACACAAGATGGTCCAGTGTGGTATAAATATTGATTAAGTACCCTGGTAGTGCAAAGGTATTTGATAACATTGGAATCATTTAAGAGTACCCAAGCCATTATTATTTTTCAAGATTTGAAAGAGTAAGAATGTTAATGATCATACAATTCTGCTTTTGTATTGTGAAATTATACTTTACATGCATTTCAAGCTGCAAAGCACTTTACATACAACTGAGTCAATTACTATCTTTCAGCCCCAACCCAAGAGTTAGTTTCTGCTTTGTGAAGCTGAACCTGAGATTCTCAAAACCACATTGCCCCAGCCGGCTCTGTGCAAGGCTTTCCTAATAGTCAGCCCTTAGGAAGACTGCAAAGACTACAGGATGAGGAAAGAAGAACTCTTTATATGGTAGATATCTTCTCCCTATTGCTAAGACCTTCACCATAGCCATTTCCTTTGGCCCGGTAGCAATAGCTGCCACACTGACCACTTTTGTTATTATTTGGAATTCTCTTTTGATTCTTTCAGTAACAAAAATGTTAGCTCATCACCAATTACTTATTTTATGCAGCTTAATTAACTAGTGTGGTTTGTGGCTATGGGCCAGGATTGGATTAGTTCAATAATCCCGTGGGGGTTGTTAAACTAAACATTATTGTCCCCGCTTCACAAAGGGTTAAGTAACATTTTGCTAACTAATTAACTGTAAAAGCAAAACCTGGAAATTGAAGCATTCAATATTCAAACTAAGTTTCTATCATAGTTTTCACAGAAATTGCTTCTACACTGGGCAAGGTGCCCCATACCGACAATCCCAGTGCTCTGAAAGGCTGAAGCAGAAAGATCTCAAGTTCAAGCTTAGCTTGGGAAATGTAGTAATGTAGTAGCCATGCATCAAAATTAAAAAAAATAAATCTGAAGCTATAGCTCAATGCAAACACTTCTTAGTATGAAAGAAAGAAAGAAAACAAGCAAGCAAGCAAGCCTCCATTTATAAAATGAACACAGTACTTACATAGTACTTTTCATAGCTACTCCCTAAGCTCAATCAAAACCCGTATGTAAAAGTACATGAAGTAGCCAGATGAATTGGCCATTTGAAGTCAGACCTTTTGTAGAAAGCCCAGGGTAATTAACCCTTAATTTCAATCATTCTTAGCATCTTAATTTCAATCATTTTTAATAGTTTTAAGAGTTCCTGTAGTGTAATAAACAGTGAGAACACTGAAGAATGCCAAAATCATACTTACGAGCTCATTATTTCTTATGCAGCTTTAAAACTGGAAAAGCAAAATTCTAAGAAAAATGCAGCTCTCTTTTACAGTTTTTGCTGCCAGATAATCTACAAATATGAACTGCAGTAGTGAAGGCTGATGTTTAAACTAAAAGCGATGACTATTTCCTGGTGTGCTCAGTAAAATATTCTGGACATGGGCTTCCTTACTTTGAACAGTGTTTTTTCCTCTTGTCTGTTCTAAAGACTACTTTGTGTTCCTGTAAATTACAGGAATTCCTTCAGAGTGCAACTGGAGGCCCTGGCAAAGCCTAATCAAGTTGAAGAAAGCACCATAAATACTTCCCACATGGCCCCTTTCCACTATTGGTAGCATGAAGACATCGAAAGAAAGCAAAAACAGAGGCTATGAAAACAATACGTAAGCTTTCTTCTTCTTTTTCCTCATTTTCTTCTAGATCCTCAGAACTGATGGGTACAAAAAGCATATTAAAATTATAGTTAAACTTTTAGTACTTAGGCTGTTGAAATACATCAATATATACTTTCGTATGACATAAAATAACCTTTTATAGTTTCATGTATTCCTAACCATATGTCTCACCAAGAACTGAACAAATCTACCTTCTGCTTTAATAGGATCAGACTTGGACTCCCTCTTCGTGGTGGTGATATACTACGAACAGAGAATTCATGGAGAAATGAAAAACAAGTGAAAGAAACATTTCCACCTCTCCAGTTATTTTTTGTTAATTAAACACCTATGAAAGTGTTACCTTTATAATTCCAATAGTATCGGGATTTGTTATTGAGAAACTAATGGTAAATGACAGTATCCACGCTGCTTCTGCTTGGTGGGGAATACAGCCTGCTGCTGAAGAGACGGCATCTGTAACAGTCATGTGACAAGTTCTTCATTGCAACTGTAGCTGGTGAGGAGGGGTCTATTCAATACAGTCACTTATGAACAGGGTGTTATTTTTCCAACTTACTAGCTCATCACCCTGGTGACTAAAATCCTTATCATTTCACTTTGGAGATGATCCACATTGTTACGCAGAAGCCCAAATGAGCACGATTTAAAAGTTGAGAAGTCACTAAATACTTTTTATATGTCCATCGTAAGGTTTTTTATGAACCTTTGCGTATTCACCATTTACCCTGTTAAAATCTGTGAAGGTAACAAACAGAAACCATGCTAACATATTTATTCATCAGAAAATTTTCAAGCCTGGAAATACTATGATTCTGACATCAAAATGTGTTTTGTAAGTTGCAAGTATGCGTATTAGCCTCTAGGGGGAACTCTAGGATCTTCCCCTCAATTTTCCTAAAGGCTAACATGGGAAAGCAGGAAAAAAAAACTCCATGATACTATGAAGGAATAATCTGACACATCAGATACCAGGACATAGACTAGACTGCAGAACTTTCAGGGACTTGGAGGAGTCAGCATGGCAAATATTTCTCATGCTCACCAATCATTCCTTCCAGGAAGCAACCAAACTAAATCACCACCTTGTACACTTTCTCCCTATATATATGTATAGAGCTGGAAGCACACATATGCACTGCAGCTGCACCTAGAATTATCTGATTATGCCTGTGCTCACACACCCATGTCCTTGTGGGTAATCACGGTACCCAGGAACACTTGGCAAGCCTGGGACAATGGCCATAGTATTGGAGCACTCAGGAATTTTCTCTGATTTCTAATAACAAAAAGAATAGTAGAGAGACTGTTTATTTTAAAATTTCTCAGAACGCCATTAACTAGCTTTGTGACTTTAGACATACCATTGCCCTTTGAATTTCGCTTTCCTTGCTAGATGGCTTCTAATGTGCTTTATGACTCTAAAACTCTATGCATTTTATCTCCAACAATTTCTTTCCGGCGCTAAATGAAATTTTGTTCAATAAGTCTTGGTAGTCTTAGTTCTTTTTCCAGTATGTGATATAATTGACCCAAGTCCAGTCAAGGTCATAGAGCAAATCCTGAAACATCTTCAAGCATAAAAAAAACAATTCAAGTCAAATGCATAAGATCAGACAGCCACAGAGACCTGGAACACAGCAGCTAAAATCCACCTAAACAATCTCAACAATAAAGTCACAGCTGGGTAAATTTAATCGAGCATATTGGATAACATGTGGAAAATTCTCCATTGAGCCTTAGGATATGGGCTCAACAAATGTGCTCACTGACTCTTACACCTACAGATTCAGTGGGTGCAGAGACACCTTGCATAAATCATCTTCCCGATGGAGCCAGCAGCATTTCTTGCCATAACTGTGTAGCACTTCAGAAACAGACCATCTTTACGTAGGAGGAACAGGACTTGCATGGGAAAGGCAGAGTAGGAGGATTCCCGTACCATCTCTGTGTACTTGGAGCTCCCATCTATTACCATTTTGTATCATTTATGTACCTGATAAACTGGCCAGAACATTTCATATAGGAGATAAAGAGGGAAATTATAATCATAGGTTCCATTTCTTCCAGAGAATCCAACTATCAAAATGAGCTGGAACTATGGGAGTTAGAACAAAGAATGATCTTAAATTGCATTTAATCTACCACCCTTATTTGACAAATTAGGAAAAAATTTTAGAGGTTCAGCACTTTATTAGGATAATCTTCATTTTATGTTTACCTTAGATGCTATTATGTGCCTTACCATCATGGAGAAAGGTGGATGGGAAATTCCACTTCAGTACACTCCATAGTTCAGGGAACAGAATTAAAATCTACTTAACCTGTAGCTAATGTATCAGTTACCTATTTCTGTATAAAAAAGCAACCTGATACTCAGCAGTTTAATGATGATGATGACTTCTCATAGTTCTGTTTTTGTTACCTGGGGCTCAGCCAAGGGTTACAGTGGAAAGAGAGGTCGTAAGACAGCCTCATTTAAATGCCTGAGCTCCATCTAGGATGGCTGCAATAGCTATGCTATCTTGGACTCTTCTTCTCCCTGCAGTTTTCATCCAGTCTTTCTACATGATGCTGGGATTCTTCCAAGGGGACAAAAGTAAAACCTCTAAGACCTCTTAAATTAGAAGATCAGAAACCATGGTAATCACTTCTGTTGCATTTACCCTATCAAAGCACATCATAAAGATCGAGGAGAAGCAAAAGGTGAAGAAAGAGATCACTTCTTTATAGAAGGTGCTACAAATAATTCAGGCACATCTAACTTAACAATTACAGGCAAAGGAGAGAATTCAGGAGTTTGAATGAGATACAGATTTGATCCTTTCCTTTTTTATTCAATAGAATAAAGGGATAACAGTGAGTTTAGAGGCCACTGATTCACTGCTTCAGATTATTTTGAATTATAACAAACAAAAACTATGCCAATGCTGCAATTTTATACAAGGTCTACATCATAACTGGCACTCGCTACACTCACAATTTGAAATCACAGTGATGACAGAAGTAGGAACAGGGACATTTCAGACTATATTTGGTCAATTTATTTATTAAGCACATATTCTTATCCATTACGAAAAGTCATGACCTTCTTGGCTGAGCAAAGCAATTACATTTGCAGAGAATCTTTATATAACAGCACAAAGGAGATTCAAAAGTTACTGCTTTCTGGAGAGACTGAAGCATCCAAAGTAGTCAGTGCTTAATCACGCAAACTTCGTGAAGCAATTCAACTTATTAGAGCATGAGGCTAATGAAGTCAAAGCTTTGATCCTCAGATAGACCAATTAATTTCATGGAGAGAAATCCTTTTGTACATAAGGATAGCCTTGACCACTTCTCTCCCTACTGAGTCCTATGCTAACCAAAAGAGAAATGGACAGTATGACTCAGTTCAATAAGATGCCTCTATTTTTTGATGCCACATACTCTGATAGATGCTTCTTAGGGTTACAAAAATGAAAATTACGTATTTTTATTCTTCAGGTTGATAAAGACAAAAGTGAATAGCTTATACTATAAAATAACAGTGATGGAGAGAATGAACCAATTACAAACTGAGTTCAAAAGAGAAAAATAATTGCATTGGAGTTCTAAAAATATACAAAAGTGGTGATATTTGATATTTGCCCTATAATTTTAAACATGGGGTGAAATTTTTGCTAGTTAGAGAGAAGGAGGAAGGTCTTCTAAATAAAAGAGAGAGTAGAAAACAGTAAATGTTAGCAAAAAAAATCTTGCTGTGTGCAAATGTGGGGTCTAAAAAATAAGAAGAAAATCTGTGAGGAACAAGACTATCACTATAGATCACAGTTAGCTGAAAAATAATTTACTTTGCTTTGGAAGCCAATGAGGAGATAGTAAACATTTTTGAGTGATGAAATAAAATAATCATGGTAGTATTTTTAGGAGCTTCTTCTGGCCACAATGACTGGCTGATTACAGAGGAAATGAGAAGTCAGAAAGAGAGGTTGGGTATCTACTGCAGGAACTACATGAGAATAACCAAGGCCAGAGTCGAGGAAAAAACCATCCAGAGTACAATGAATCATTGACATTTCTGAGGTAGAGTGCACCCTACTCTTCTCAGAGACAGGGGTCAAGTAAAATGGAAATAAAGATCTTATACAAATTATAGAGGAGAAGAAGACATGGGGAAAGCATGGATAGCCTTAATGTTTTCGGCAATCCAGACCAGCTTCCAGATAACGATGTTAGACTTTGCTGGGACGCTCAGGCTACTTGAGATCTTCTCCATGGTTGGTGTCTTAGGACTGTTATGAGAAATGTCAAAAAATCCATAAAGCAATGGTCAGGGAGTGGCTGAGATGAGATACACACTTTGCAGGGGAATCTAGTCAATCTGGTTTTGCAGTTTTCTACTCCCATACTCAGTACCACAGGAACATGAAAGTAATTGGACAATGGAAATTACCCAAGTTTGAAACCAGAATGAATCAGGGGAAGGGAGTAGAGGGTCCAGGATTCTGCTGAGAACAGTTTTGAAAACTGTGGTTATATGCTTCTGGTTGAGTACAGGAAGTCAGATTGAGAGGAACAGATTGGCAAGGAAAGTGGGAAAGCAGAGATCAGGATTTGTGGGACGGGAGAGGCACTGGAAACATTAAATGCTGCTGGTGAGGTACCACAGTTCTAAGAACGTCATAATAAAAATAAATATATTTATTTTCTACTCTCAGTTCCTGACACAGAATCCTAAAACCCTTATAATTTCCTGAGAGACCAAGATTCTGAGTCTATTTTCTAATATTTGATCTGTGACGTGAGCTCCTGACACAGCTTCTAATTCCTCAGCATTTCCTACAATCAAGAAGTATCCCCTAGCTAATGAGGAGATTCTTGGTGGGCTTCTTGATGAGACTGGTCCCCAGAAAGAACAAGCCACCAATAGAAGCTTGGACTTTTTCACCCCTACTCCCACATAGTCTTCCGGCAAGTGGAGAGAGGCTAGCGATTAAGTTCAACATTGATCATGCTGACTAGATGATGCCCTCATAAAATTCCCTGAACCACAGGATTCAGAGAGCTTCTGGGGAACACAGTCATGTGTCAGGTGGGGCTCACCTCCATGGGGACACAGGCTCCTGGACTCAGGATACCTCTATATGTTACTCTATGTACCTCCTTCCCCACCTGCTTATCTGTATCTCAAAAACTACCTGGCTTGTTTCAATAGTAAGTGATGTGGCTTCTTGTGTTTCATGAGTTCCTCTAGCACATTATCAAATACAAAACTGGAACTGTGAGAACTTCTGATTTGTAGCCAACTAGGACAGAAGTTATGAGTAACATGGGGAGTGATTCCAGCCCAGATGCCTCATGATTGGTATCTGAAGAACAGGAGTCTTGTGGGCCTGAGTTTTCACCCCACAGAGTTTGTGCTAGCTCTGCAGTTGTTAGTGTCAGAATTGAAATGCAAGACAACAACCTGGTGCCCACCAAGTATCAGAGAATCACTGCTTGTGGAAAACTCACACATATGGTCACAGGAGTGTTGAGTGTAAGCGTAATGAAGAAAACGACAGTCCGCTTTCCCTGTATTTCCAGAAAAACCTCACCACTGTAGTGGGGCAACTTTGGCCTCCCCTCCTCTCCTCAGATGGTCCTGAAAAATAATGTGATCTGTATGTAGTTGGGAAAGCCTCATCTTCCTCTAGAAATCCTTCATATACATAAACATAGTGTGAGTATGGAATGAGATGATTTTTTGCAGTCCTTTTTGAGATTAGTATTTTATGATTTTGCACCTTATTATTTAGTTATTTTGTATTTTAGTTATTTAGTTAAACTAGTTATTTTGTCTATAATATGTCCCTGTTCTTTTAACTAATTTGTGAAAAATTTCAAACACATAGGCAATCACAGAGAATAAAGTGTAATACAACGGAAGTCCTGTAACATACCAATCGAATCACAACGTTCTGCCCCATTCGCATGTTTTGCTTTTAAAGATAATGAAACATGTGGAGCCTTTTGTGTGTTCTTTCTTGATCTTATTTCTCCCCCCTCATTTCAAAAACAATAAATGTGCTGAATTTAATTTTTACTGTTATCATGCATGCTTACGTTTTTAGTAAGCATGCATATTCATATGTTTCTATTTTAGAATGCTGTTCTTACAATATATGTTGAGAGTTCACTCATATTTACTGCTTTCCTAGTATGAATACTCTATTCATCTAACTTAAAGTGTTTAGATTTCCAGAAAATGTATACTAATATTAAAAACACACACACAAAAAATCTGGGAGACAGGTGACAGCACTATTTGAGCTTCACAATTATCTGGGGAATTAAAAAAAAATCTACATGCCTTATCCTAGAGCCATGCATACCATATTGATTTTGTATCACAGCAGAGCTAGCAAATAACATTAATAGGGAGCACTAGGGTAGGGAAAAGGTGACTCACAGATTGTAAAAGGGGACCTGTAACTTCTGTCTCACAAGCACATTCTCCAAAGACTATGAAGAATCAAATCTCAGTAAATGGAAAACTTTTGCCCATTTCCAGCACATTTATATGCCGGGAACACTCACGGAGCAGCTCTGTGTAGAGCAAAGATTTGCAAACTGAACTGCACACTAGAATCTTCTGTGCTTCCCAGGATGTGCCAGATTAGAGTATCTGGGGATAAGAATCAAAACACCTGTGCTTTCGCAGCACCTTCCAGATGAGTCCGAGACGCAGCCCCCTCCACATGCACGGTGAGAATCACCTGGAGCGCTAGTTTCAAACACGTATCTTCAGTCCCCAAGCTACTTTAATAGTCGTACTGGGAACCTGCCCACTTAAAAAATGCCTAATAAATATCCAGCAGAAAAGCTGCTGTGTCTCAAATGAACAGCGCCGAGAGGTCTGGTTTAAAGTCCCTTGAAAGTCCTTATTTGTTGGATCAATTCAAGCAAGTAATCTAGCTTTGCCAGATAACACCCATGTCTAAGTGGCCATTCTGACCTTACCATCACATTTGCTGGAAAAGATCAGTTTGGAAATTAGCAGAAAAGGATTCCAGCCTTCTGAGGAGGTTTGTGTGGTGGCTGTTTATTGGGGTTGTCATGCCATTCCACATACACATATAGTATTATCCACTGTGCCTGTAAATGACCTCTGAGATTCTGGCAGTAGAAGTCTCTCTTACCATTCTTTAAGAAGCTGTAAAGAACCACTGGTGAAAAACAGGATCCGGAGCCAGATTGCCTGGGAAATCCTGGCTCCATCAGCAACTAGCTGAGCCATTCAGAGCAACACACTGAGTTCTACCCATGCCTTCGGTCCCTCTTTTGTAAAAACAGTCAAGGTAATAATAGTGGCAACCCTCAGGTTGAAGACTAAACAGAAAAATAATTATAAATGCCTAGAATTTAAGTGCTTAGTAACAATTAATTTATTACTACTGCTAATAACAGTTTACATTTCTCTCTGAGTAAGAGATATTTTTTCACTTTTATTTTTAGAATTCTTCCCATCCTCATCCACTCAAATCTCTATTCTTTTATTCTCAATGTAGCAAAGAAAAGAACAGTAATAAAAATTTTAAAAGTTTTAAATCTATTAGATAATAAATTCTGTTTATTTTTTAAAGTACATTAAATGCTTCTCCATTTTTGCCTCCATTGTCCATAAATATTATAAGATATTGATCTAAAAATATACATTGACTATATCTGCTTTAGCTCAAAGTTCTGTTATTTGGATTCAATTTTTTTAAGGATCTCTAGGTCTTGATATCCCATAACTTACACTTCAATAACTTGTTGAGCTAAAATAACCCTTTTAGGCAGTAAATTCTTTTTCATGTCAAAGTTTATTCGGTCATACTGAACTTTATTCCATTTTCTCTCATTTTGGCTTTTGTGCTCATTTTTAAAATAGGACTTGTGATAATGATTATTGCATAGGATGGACTGTGGGAAGATCTTCAAGTCTTTAAAAATTACGTTAGAATGTTACACTGTGTTTCCTTTTGAATTAAATGTCATGTGCAAGACGGGCTCTTAAAGAAATACTGAAAGAAATGTTATTTAAGGTAATTTTAGCCATAAAGTGCACCCTGTTTTAGAGCTCCAGGATTCTGATAACATCCATGTGAATTCTGACCCTAGTGTTAATATAAACATAACATACACACAACTAATAATTATGATAATCCATTTTAAAGCCCGTTGTCCAGAAGGGTGAATGAGTAGCCAATCTAGCCGACAAAAAAACAAGGTTAGATTATGAAATTTGCTCACTTAGAATTTTTAGTAATCTTTAGTACTTTGCCTTGTCCCTGAGAAGCAGCTGGTCATCTAAAACCATCTGGTCATTTGTGCTAGATAGAAAGATGTCACAGTCAAGGTGTTTCAAAGTCATCACCATAGAAGCACACAGATTTGAGACCTGAGGAATTCACAAAGAGCTGCCCTGAAAATACATTTCAGAAATTTTTATTTTCTAGGACTACTTCATAAGACAAAGCTAAGTGTAGTTATGACACACTGAAAATAATTAATGCTAAAATCCCTCTCTCGGCTGTGAAGAATTTAGGTCATTTCAGGGATGGTATAACGTCTATGTTAATTCCACAAATCCCACAGGATCCAGGTCAGAGAGCTACACACTGCAGGGAGGGAGAAAAAAAGTCAGATAATAGTTAGAGATAGTGATTACAGTTAATAGAGTGATGAAATGCCTTTTAATTATGTCAGTTCACAAAAAAGTAATTGTCTTTTTTTTTAGTGTAAGGCTTTAGAAGCATATCCTAGTAGTTATGAAAATAGTGTGACAATCTGTCAAACATAACGAAAAATATGAGTCAGCACTTTCCTTATAGGAGTTGAGTTTATGTACATTTAGTATATTTACATAGCTTTGTATTTGTTTCTTTCCTTACTTTTTAATTGTTTCATTTTTTTCTATTTTTTTTCTTACATGTTTGCAGTACATGATTATGTTCCTTTTGGGGAGCTGATGCATATAACACATCTCAGCCTTTTTAAATCCCCTTCTTCTCTCCCCATCTCTTGGTCCCCTTGCCATCTATAAAAGATCTGACTCCCTATTTCCTAATGTCTATTCTGTGTTTTGCTCTCTCTTTGTATTCTGGATTTTTCATGTAAGAGAAACCTTGTTTTTGCTCCTTCGGTGTCATCTTAAATGTTGTCTCTTTATCTCAACTACTTTCTTTCTTTCTTTCTTTCTTTTTTTTTTTTTTTTTTTGGCACTGGGGATCGAACTCACAACCTTGCACCTGTCAGACAGGTGCTTAAGTCACTGAGCCAAACTCCCAGCCCTCAACTACTTTCTTACTGTTCATCAAGTCCCTTGCTCCCTCCGTATGCCTCAAGTCCAACCACTTCTCTCCATTCCCCTGTTGATACACTGGCCCAGTCACTGGCATCTGTTCTACCTGTTCTCCTACATCCCATTTTCTTCATATTCTACAACGTGGCTAGTGTGAGCATACACATGTATAAATAGAATTATGTCTTTTTCCTACTTAAAACCACTCAGTGTCTTCCTTGCCAAGTAAAATGAAATTTAAATATGTGCAAGACCCTGCGTGAGTTGGCCCTGCCTACATCCTTAGTCTGATCTCTAAACTTGTGTGGTCCAGTTCTGGTAAATAGAGCAGACAATGTAAACGTAACACGGCTGATGCCTTTAAGAATGACACAGACTAATGTAAAATACACATGGACACAAACAAGCAATAATAGGTGGTAGATATCATAAGCACAATGCAGATACCATAGAAGTTCAGAAGAGGAAGAAATCCCAATTGATAATCGTTGGGAAGAGAAGGAAGAATCGATGTCTAGACTGGTAATAAAGTTCAGTATTACTTCACTGAAGGGGTGAGTTCAGATGAGGCTAAGTAGTGAAGCCCAGAGAGGAAACTAAAGGCAGTTTCAAAAAGTTCGTGTTGCATATAACAAGGAACAGCTCATCAAAAACAAAAATAAAGTGCAAACAAATGAACTCAAAAAATGCAAACACATTCCTATGTGTTCATCTCCTTTAACTCCTTACCTTGGTCATCCTGGGGATGACCCAGTTTGGTCCAAGGAATAATAGTAACCATGCTGTGGTAGAGTTGAATTCTGAACACACATCAGAGACATGGAAAGGAGGGAGACACACATACAAACACACACACAGTGGGGGGAGGGAGAGAGAGAGAGAGAGAGAGGAAACAGGATGTGGTGTTCTGCAAAGTCTTCAGGGGTAGAGAAGTTAACACTACTATAAATTATATATTTCCAAACTGAGACCTGATAAATATTGAAAGGAAAGCAATCTAGTATAAGGAGAACACAGACATTTTATCTGACAGAAAGTTAAAACAAGAGGGAAGCATAGCTCTCAGGATGTGTGAGAGATAAAACTTATCTCCCAATGCCTGAGATCCTGTGTTTTTGTTTTTGCTTTTGTTTTTAATTCTCTAAACATCTTTTGGGCCCACTGTATCTGAAGAATCATCCTCAGAGGGAAGGTACATACAAAGCTGGAGTTAAGAATTGTTTTAGTTATCTATGAATGTCCGAGAGCACACACACAAGTGTGTTCAGCAGAAACTTTCAAATTATTATGAAAATGAGTTGCGGTGAACTGAGCCTTCCATTTGTATGTATCTGTTTAAGAAAACTTTAAGGACTACTCTTTCTAACGTGCTATGAAGCGAATGCAAGTGAAAGAGTGTGCATATGTGCATTTTCATATATGGATATAGAAAGATAGAAGGATACATTATGTATAACTATGCATTTTGTGTGTACTATAGTTTGGATGTTGAATGTCCTGAAAGGTCCATGTGCTACAGGTTTGGAGCTCAAGATGAGGGCACTTGGATGGGGAGGATCCCTAGGTTATTTCCTGGTTTCTCAGCCTCTCTCCTCTTCCCTCTGCAGTCCCCCCTTCTCTCTCTCTCTCTCATTTCTGGCTTATAATGTGGATAGTCTCCTCTGATATGTTCCCTCCTCATCCCCCAGCATTGACATCTGCTGTTCTTACTCGAGGCTGAAAATAGTGAAGCTGCCCAGTCATGAGTTGGAACTTTCAAAATCATGAGTTAGATAAACTTTTTCTCTTTTATAAGATAACTGCCTCAGAAATTTCATTGTAGAACCTAATGTAATATATAGAGCTATAGATACAGATATATACAAATATATGTATTTTATGTATGTGATATATTTCAATACATGCTACACATTTCATAGATTTCTCCTACTCTTTGTGCTATCTGACCTTCAAAGTATGTCTAAAGAGTAAAAAACATTGTTTTGCTGTATAATTTTTAGACATGGAAGTAAACAGAAAGAGACGCTGCTGCTTGCCTAATGAAAGATATAGTGCCCAAATCCAAGTGGAACCAGGATTCCATGGAGTCCTGTGGTCTTTCTGTTACATTCATAACAGCAGAAAGACACTTCTTCTTGCAGCATGTGGAAACAATGATTAAGGAGGTGTCTCATGTATAATGTTGCCCAAGATTTATTCATCACATTTCTTCCCAAAGGTTTTCAGATATTATCTCATTTGTCTTGCAGCATCTCAGAAAGATAAGTGGGGGCAGGAAGGTTCATCTGCATTCCTCAAGACGGATTATCTGAGGTAAGGAAAGGTGAAGTCACAGGGATCTGTTGAGCTCAGGCAGCGATCAAAGCAGAATTTAACCAGCTGCTTCCATCTTTGAGCTCTTTCTGCTGATCTAGGTAACAGAACTAGGTGAATGAATAGGGGGAAAAAAAGGCAATAACTCTATTAATTCACTTACACCCTTTCTAAAATCTTTCTCTGGTGTTTCTACCAATAGGCATATGACAGAAAAGGGTCATAACTTGGAATTTTCGCTTGTTCTAAATTAGTCATTAATGTTCAGTACTAAAAACAGAAAGAATAGTAGTGCCTCATATTTTATATGAAAGTACAAACAGTAAAGATCTTCTATTTTAAAGCTTTCTGAGGCAGCAGAAATAGACTTACTATCACACCAGTCTCCTGATCTCCTGCATTGGCCCGCTTTTCTATACGTAGGACATAATACTTGGCACCAGCAATTTAAGGAAGAGAGATTTACTTGGCTAATGGCTTCAGAGGGTTCAGTGCATTATTTCTTTGCAAATGTAAGAACATCATGGTAGACAGATATGGCAGAGTACAGCTGCTGGTTCCTGGTGACTGGAAACCAAAAGAGGGGAAGAATGCCAGAGAAGACAGGCCCAGGGACCCGATGCAGACTCCCAAGTTATGCCTTCATGATGCATTCAGATACACCCAGAAGTGTGTTTTAGTAATCTCCTCAGCAGATCTGAGACCAATCAAGTTGATAATTAAACTTAATCATCCCATTTCCTTTAAGTACCTTTTAACAAACAAATAAGAAAAGAGAGCAAAGACGTCATCAAGGTGCATAGAGAGTATTGCCATAAATTCTTTTCTCAATGGGAAATAAAACCTAACCCTGCCCAACATGCTAAGTGAGAAGGAATTTATAATAGAAATTTCAGCATCTCATTGGTTTTCATGTATGCAAGGTATTCCTCATCATCCCTGTGTGTATGTAGGACAAAGAAATGCAAACTGAAAAGGACAAAAAAAAAAAAAAAGAGGAAAGCAGATTTTTAAAAAAGACAGAAGAGTGTTTCAGTATTGCAGATTGTACATCTATGATTCCCATGGTTAAATGGGCAACTAGGAAGAGAGCGGGCCTGGAATCACTTTAGCAATACACCATAGAAAATGACTGCCAGCCAAGTACAGGGCCTCATGTAACAAGATGCATATAGGATCGGGTGCAGGAGACTGTGCAGGACAAAACTCCTGGAGCCCTCCAAAAAACCTTTTATGTCTTCTGTGAAAGGCCCAGCTGTGCAACAAGCAAACCACAGCCTGGGAAAGAGTAGCAATCAACAAAAGTGACAACAGCACTGCTCATGTAAGAAACTACTATTATTTCTCCCTTTTCTTTCTTCTCACCTCATCACACAAGGAAAATGAGATGAGGAAGGTGTCCAAAGGCTAGCCATCCAAGGAGAAGGAGTAGGTTAGTAGACCATTCTCCCTCGCCATCAATCCACAGGTATGTGCCTGGTCCACTGCCTCAGTAAAGACAGTCTTGTAAAAGAAATAAAAGTAGAGTTTTCACCTAGACAGAATGTGAGTAACATGAAATGACTTGAAGCTTTGGAATCTGCCTAGCATGTTGTTAAGGAACCTGCACCCCAGCTGGGAAGAGGCATTTGACATAACACAACAGGGGAGCAAGGAGTGATGAAAAATGAAACCTTTCATGTGTGTTTCACACTGAGCCAAGGCTTCTCCATAAACTAGATACACAGAGATGCAAAAATCAACAGAGAATGTGAAGGAGGAAGGGCAGAGCTCAGCGGTGAAGGAAGGGTATTTATGTTTCTCCCCATAGAAATGATTTACTGCAATGAAAACAGCCTGTAAGAATAAGGTGGAGGCGGAACAAAGAAATGAACATTTGCAGCCCTCTCTTCCAGCAGTCCTCGTAGTTTTCAGATTAAGGAATCTGCTCTTCCCCACTTTGATATCTGTGGTGCACACTGAAGAATCTGGAGAGGTTTACACTTAACGCTACAAAGACCATGCATTTCAGGCATGTGGCTGCATCAGTTGAATGTGATGAGGATTCATTACATTAGTCATTTCACACAGCAGCTTATTATAATGCATGTGTCTTGCAAATGCAGCCAAGATTTGGTGAGGCATAAAAACCACAAAACATGCTTACTGAGCATACATCACTAGCTTTTTAAACAAATATTAATTGTTACAATGGCTTTCTTCTCCAAATTACTAACACTGGTCAAAATAACCAATTCTTTTCTTCACTTAGGTTAGCTTTCTTTTATCTTGCTAATATACAGTGATTCTATAATTACCTTAAATTGACAATAATCTTAAAAAGTGTTTTCCCAAAATTGTAAAATGACAACCACAAATTTGTCATAAATTTTTAATATTTAAATATAAGCATCTCTAATACACTGTTATTAGAGGTAGCTACTTCTTATTTAAAAGACTCATTAAGCACCAGAATGAAGTTAGCTGAAATAAGTCCCATAAATGAAAAAGAGAAAGACTGTGAGATGTATTTGTGCAAATATCTATGGTTTATGTGAGCAAACTGTCACTCAAACTATGTGCAGTTTAACACGCTGCCTGATGTAATGAAAATAAGAGAATTGATTCAGTTTAACTATATAAAGATTTCTGTAAAGCTTTCTAGAGAAATCCAGTGTGCTGGGGAGAATTGTTCAAAACTCAGGACTGAGAAGGTAAATAAGACACAGCAGAAAGGAAAGAGTGGCAATCTGAAGGCATCTCAATCCACAAAACAGTATGTAATAAATCAATATATTTGCTACCTAAAAGCATGTCCCATTCACTGTATGGGTCAGGGTCTGATAAAAAGAAGAGGCATTCCAGCACTGGTTTAACCAAGAAGGATCAATAGAAGGGACCATCTATAAAGCCAGAAAGATGAAGGGAACCATAAGGCACTAAGGAATGTAGCACTAATGATCAGTCCTCCCACCACTCATGAGAAGAGTGAAAAGAAGAACCATGTTTACCAGGGATCGCTGAATGGTGGAGTCAGGGGTAGCTGGAGAACCAGGCAGGTGCTGCGGCAGGACAGGAAAGCTGCCAATTCCAGAACTTCATCAAGGGCTGGGATTGCTAATAAACAGGTCATTTTCTCCTTCCCTGTTCTTATCTCTATCAGGGCCTCATGCTGACTAGGGCAACTATGAAGCTGAAAGTGAAGCAGATCAGGAACTAAGATCAGGACAGAAAAGACCCAGAAGAGGGCAGAGACGTGTGAAAAAGGTAAGTGAAAGGGGTGTGGGATAGGCCAACTAAAGAGCCAGGTAAAGTGGAAGTTCGAATGTGATAACCTAGACTTTTCTTACTAATTGGAGGTCTCAAAAACCTATCTTGACATTGAAACAAGGTACAATAATGAATATAGACAAACTGAGACTTTGAAGACTATGCTAAAACAGTCTTAAAAGTATCTGACATTCTGACATGGAGAGACCTTATCCTTGATTATCAGTTAAAGAAGTTAGAAGTGCTGGCAACGTAAGCTTCCTTCTGCCACAGGCCCTTTGGAATAGGAAGCACTGAACTAAACTTCTTTGGTATGGAAAGCATATTCTCTTATGAAATGTGGAAATTCATGTTTCCGTCTTTCCTCATTTTTCGAGGAAGAGTGCGTCACACAATATGTACTCAATGAATGCACTTACCTGACAATTCTCCATACCTTTGGTGATTCAGCGAACATAAAGCAGGAAATACAGAGAACTTGAAAATGCAACGTGCGACTGAGATCAAAGCAAATGCAAAGTTATTTGAAGGACAAATGCTGACCTGAGATGCTGCGCATTACAGAAATGCAAGTGATCATGTGAGTTGCACATTTGAGGCATGGAGCCCAAATAATTACTGCAACATAGCTCTATGAAGGAAGATTTGGTGTAGAGTATAGCAGGTGAAAGATCCAAAGCTTTTAACTGAAACCCTGGAAGATTTGTCTTGATTATTAAAATGCTTGGCTATAATTTCTCAAAAATGTTTAGCATTTGGAGCATCACTGACTTTCTTTGAATTTATAGTCTTATGTTCCTTGATTAGTTAGTTTTTTGTCACAAGAGAGTAACAACGATTTTAATTGTAAAGGGAAAATCAGTCTTTTCTCCGTGGGCAATGAGTAAGGTCATGATTCTTTTGGTGAATAACTCAATACTGACACTAAAGAATGAATAATGACATGACACAAGTTATAGCACTTCCTCCTCTGGACATCAATTGCACCTTTGACTGTTAGAAACAAGAAACACAGAATTCCCTCCCTGGCCTCATGTGAGCATCCTCGCATGCCCTGGCTGTCTGATCGTGTGAGTTCAGGTGCTGAGGTTTGGCTCTTTAGCTGTCATTTGTGTATGTCCAAGGCTATAAATAGGGATATGATGAGAAATAATTCCTTTAGTGCCTAAATACTGATTACAAATATTAGTTTATAATTATAATTTAAATGTACAAAAATAAAATAGATTTTTATCGTTCAGGTCATTTGATCTACAGACAATTCATCATAGAAATGCAAAATTCATGTATTAACTGGTCAATTGTATTGGAGGTATTTACATAATTAATAAGGTCTAATAATTACCTCAGCATAATTTCATAAATCTGAGTAAGGAATAATTCACAGTGACAGGAGATACTACGGAAGCTCACTTAGAAACAAAAATATTGTTTACCTGTTTAAAAGATTGGTGGGAGGACTTTTCCTGCTGTTTATTTACCTATGGATAACCCTTCAAACCTTACAGCATGCCTGTGCTGTGGGAAGCTGTCATTCAAACCATGCTGACTGAAAAGTACTGCTAAAACTATGCAGAGGTCCTAGTAGATACTCAAAGAATTGGTGCAAGTGGAAATTAAAATAAAAAAAAAACTATGGAACAATTGCTTATTAACATGAAGGTTCACATTTTTATGGCCTCTTTTAGG
The DNA here is from genome assembly GCA_004363535.1 of Dasyprocta punctata. Classification (NCBI taxonomy): domain Eukaryota; kingdom Metazoa; phylum Chordata; class Mammalia; order Rodentia; family Dasyproctidae; genus Dasyprocta; species Dasyprocta punctata. The sequence goes on from RJWM01010611.1 coordinate 51,992, forward strand.
GAAAACATTTAAGAGGAGGTGAAACCTTTCTCAACCAAGCTTTTCTTTTGCATCCTGATGAGAACACTGTGTTTGCATGATGTTTTTGCCAAGACTCCTGATTCAAGCTTGAACAAATGTTATTCTTACATGGGAAACTAAAGAGAGGGTAGCTAAGTATTGTCTTACATTATAAAATGGAATTATCAACATGTGGAATGCTTTTACTGCCCTTCCCAGGGGTTAATATTCTATGTCATTTCATTAACATTTAACATTTCACGTTAGTTTGTGTGAACATGTGTGTGTGTTGTGTCCAGCTTTCTTTAAAACACAATTCCCCAGAACCTCCTTATTCTCCAGGGAGTTGTATATGACACAGGTTCTAATAGACACTGCTAGATGTTGGACTGCGATAATAAACGAAACCATTACATACGTGGAAACATGGTTGTGTCATGGCCTCTGCCAAGGACTCCATTTGACTATTTACTAGTATTTATCACTAACAGTCAATGAAGGAGCTACTATTCCTGTCTCCATTTAACGGAAAAGAAAAATGAAGCTTTAGCAATGCTGATGAATTTTCCTAACATTGTGAAGTTAGTAATTCTCAGATCCAGAACTTAAACTTAGATTTATGTGGGACTGCATGCTTAATTTATGCTATATTGTCCCAAATTAACACATAAATTCCAAACTTACTGAGTCATGCTAGGAATGCCAGATTTAATGTTGGAAAATGTGTGCCAGTTTCATGGTTCTGGCAATATGAAGGGTTTAGAGACCTACCCTTCCTAAGCTATTGGATATAGTTGATGGATTTGGCCTAATTCTTATCATGTCCTCTGATCTGGGAGGATTACAGTTTTTCTTATGAATTTTATGAACATAATCTTGGGTTAGAGACAGTAAATCATAGAAACAGAAAGTAGAGAGTTGGAAAAAATCATATGCCAAGCCTTTCCAGTGAACAAATAAGGAGACGTATACAATCCAGTTTATTTCCCTTGGTATTCCACATTTAAGATATTCAAAGACACACAAAGCTGACTGGTGTCTGAAAGAGATTCTACAAGGTCACATTGTCTTTGTAACCAGGCAAATTCTTCCAAGTCTAACAACAGACATCATTTACAAATACAAAATACCTCCACAAAAGCAAGTTAAATGCCTTCAGTCTTTGCTAAGCTAAGCTTGGGCTACTTTGGGAGGAGACATGTGCAAGCCAAGCAGCTTGAGAATTTCTCCAAAAGTGACAGAAGGTAGAGAAAATGCCAAAAAGAAGAAAAGGAGAGAGGGAAAGAAGGGAACAAAGGAGATAGAAAAGGAGGATTATCCATAGGTAAATAAGCAAAAAATAGTTAGAAAAAAATATAAAATGTATGTAAATTTGGAATTTGTCTGCTCACCTAAGTATCTAGGGGTTACCCTTGTTTTGACCCCTCTGGATCCAGGTCCCTAAATGTCAACAGCAGTCTCAGAGTTTTGATTTTTCTCTTCCTGGGCTACACTCTCAGATTCTTTCCAAGAGGCAATACTGTAACTGTTGAGAGTGTCACCCTCTACCACAAAGGGGTTCTTTCTCAAGTATTTCCAGGAGAAAAGAGAAGTAAAAACATTCTCAGTAGATCAGATAATAGCCTCATTTCCCTGGCTCAGTTCACAGGCCCTGGAGACACAGGACAGAACATAGCAATGTACCAGTAGTAACAGACACATTGGTGCTTAAATCATACTGAAGTTTAGTGGGTTATATGCTCAAGGACACAGCCAGCCAATAAATACTCATGTCCAAGTCTGTTCAACCTGGAGTCTATCTTCCAGTCATAAATGAATGCCTTCATTATAGTCAATTACCAGCCTGGGACAATGTCCAGAAGTTTGCTTTGAAAACATTCCCATACTCATTTAACACAGTAACCCCTGCACAATGAGTCCCCATAGAGATTGTCTAGACTCCTCAAACTCTTTCAGATCTTCCTTTAAAATAAATCAACTTAATAAAAGTAGTTCAGAATCTGATTGATTTCCCATATGGCCGCGTAATATAATGCCGTGCATTGGAGAGAGAGAAAAAAAGAAAAGACTAAGAACATAATAATACAAGCAGAAAAGAATTACACGCATTTGGTTCTGCAGTGGCAAAGAGGGAGGTCTCCCTTCCAAGTTCCCACTTCATCTCCAGAGTGACTTCTGACAGCTGGTAGGAATGTATGCCTCTGAAGGATAAACTTGGCACAATCTCGGGGACAAAACATAAGTTTGATGATAACCTTTCCAGTCCCTATCATCAACACAAGTATTTTCCCTCCAGGAAGAAGAAAATGAACTGAATCTTTCAGTCCTGCAAGTGTACACCCAAGTGACTTTCAACTCTGACTCCTGCTGCCTTGATGTCAATAGGAGTAGCACTCGCATGATTGTTTACTTAGACTTTTAACTCAATCTACACTCTAAACTGAGGGCTTACATGCTGCACAACCCACAGAGTAAATAAATACAGACATGCATGGGTATAAAGGCATGTGGCACATTTCTCTTTTGGACTTGAAAGATAGAAGATTTTAAAGTGAATCATTACTGTTCTTTGCCAGAACAGGGATCCGTCTCAAATAGCTGCAGGCACTAACAATTACTATTTTGAAAATCTGACTCTGTGTGATTCAGCATAGTAGAAAGAGCCCTGATTGAAGAGCCAAGTCCTACATGTGTCATAAATTCTATTTTTGCATCTATATTGAATAGATTGGTACCCTTTCATGAAGCAGAAAGTGTTTGAGAGGATGAATAGAGTAACAACGTTTGACCTTTTAAGGTTCTGAAAACCCGAGATAATAAATCTCAAATACTTAGAGAAAAATATGCTTTAGTGAAATTGTTAGAATTGCTCCCTTGGAGACTTAAAATACTCAAGTAAAAACACTCTTGTAGCCAAATATAATAGGCACCTGGATAATAATATTACACACTATATTATTTATGGTCATTTTAGATTGTAATGATTAAGATGAGTACAGACTCTGGAGTTAAATAGCCTCATTCAAATCTGATAACTACTTAATATCTTGGTGATTTGGGGGAAAAGCACTTGACCACTCTGTGCCTCAAACTCTTAGTCTAGAAAATGGGGGCAACAGTAAGTCTTATGAACATTAAAAGAGCAAATATGTAAAGCCCTGAGACGGTGTATGATACAGAAGAGTGCTATTAAGGGTTTGTTATTATGATAATAAAGATGAGGTTAAGGGCCAGGGATATAGCTCAGCAGCACAGCGCCTGCCTGGCAAGCACAAGGTCATGAGTTCAATTTCTGATACCAACACAAATAAAGATGAGGTTAATTATATATCACATAAACGAGTAAGGTGAAGAGTTATTTAAAAATGTAGCAATTATCGCAATCCTAGGTGAGAATTCTGATTCAGTTATTGTAAAAATGAACAATGAAAAAAATTATAAGGTACAGCACTAAAGTGTAAATATTATGTAATAATATTAAGGCCAACAGCAATACAACTAGCCAGCCTTGTGCAGTGATGGCCCAACAGTCATTCTACCAGGAACTTTGCAACAATGAACACGTTTTTGTCCTCACAAACATGGGACATGGTAGATACTTTGATTACGCTTCATTTTGTTGATAGTAAACTGAGGCCAGAGAGGTTAAATAGCTGACCCATGCTTACAGAATTAAAAAGTGTTGGAGCCTGGATATAAAAACACTGGGTCACATCTTAATCATAGTATCAGAACCCATTGTTCTAAGGAGAAATACATGTTTCAAGCTAGCATTTTTCCTTATAATTTTTTAATTATTTGGATTTCCTAGTAAAAGTTGCCTAAGTATAAATTTTGGGAAAATGTAGAATAAAAAAGATTTTGATAAAATGGAGAGCTTTCCACATTGCTCTAATTTTTAGCCTGAATCACAAAACAGCATATAAGTCACTGCCGAATGTGATTTCTGACACATTCGTTTTCATTCTTCTACATGATTTTCTTTCATCATATTTATTTTTAGATTCTTAAATTATGGCAAGCTAGTTAAGAAATCTTTTTTACAGATCTTGCTATAAACATGAGAAATGACTAGACAACACTAATTTCCTTATCAGTCTTAACAAAGTTGTATCACTGTTAATCTTGATATAACATGATTTGCTTTTCACCAGAATTTCCAGATATCATAAAAAAAAAATGCAGTCACTTATTCAAATGAGGCAGATCTAAGACAAGCATTTCACTATTTCTCAGAGTGAGTAGTATAAATAATGCTGGATAAATTTTACAATTTAAAGTAAAATTAGTGATTCTTTTGGTAATCAATCTTCAAATAACCAAGAAATCTCCCACTCTCTGTTCTGGAGCCCCCATCCCCACTAATCCACAGCTCCGGAATCCCCTGAGGACTGGACATCACTTGCTTAGTGGCCTAGGATGAATCTGCAAAAGTGATCAAACACACCCAAACTAAAAGCACTTTTCTGTGTGTTCACTCACACCCTCTTTCTTCCTTTTGCCACTCACCCTTTACCCTTTCATCACACTCTCCTGAATTCCCCAGTTTCTTCTCAGCACTTCATTATTGTGTGAAAGGCCAGTGTCCTCCTAGTCACTAAGACTATTCTTTTATCTTCCTTTTCATCTCCTTAAAGCTAGGCAACACTGGCCTTCTCTCCACTTTCAAACTCTCCCCATAGTTTCCTTTCTATATACCATGTGTTTCCCTCTGTTTTTTTTTTTTGCCAAACATTTTTTTACTTACTGTTCTTTATCATTTGCCTTCTCACTCTATTATCTCTCTCTCACACTGTGTCAATATTTCATAAGGTCCTATCTTAGCTCATTTTTTCCTATGATTTTTTTTCTTTCTTAAATCTCTCCTTTTCAAAAATCAATTCTGTAAAGCTGCCTTTCAAATCTTTATTCCAAATCCTGTGGTTACTTACTTAAACCAAAACATCACCCCCAACCTCCTTCTTTTTTGCATATCCCAGTACAAAAACTAAGAGGCTGAGGCAGGAAGATGGCCAGTTTGAACCCAACCTGAGTATCTTAGCAGCTTAGTGAGAATCTATCTCAAAATAGAAACAGGCCTGAGGGAGCAGCTCAGTGTAGAGGCTCAGTGAATCTCCAGTACCAGAGAAGAAAAAAATTTAAAGACTTTGGAAGACACATGAATAAATCTGGTCAATGAGATTTGAGGAAAAGTCTAAGATGGGTTTACTTTTCTAAATAAAAGAGATGTCATTCTCTCCTGCATTATAAAGGCTTGGTACTATTGCGTTTGCCTTCCAACCATGGATTGACAGACACATACACGGACTGAAGTTCAAGATAATTAGTGGAAAAAGAAAGATCCTGGGCCTTGAAAATACCATTAGAGGTCTGTACCAGTATCAGCACCTGCCTACCTACATCTGAAAGGTTTTCTGTGTGAGGGGAAAAGGGCCTAATTATTTAAGCTGCTATTAGACAGATGCTTTTAGACCACACAGATCTTACGACTATCTTTTAATATCTCACACCTACTTGCAAATGATTACTTAGATATTTCCACATGAGCATCCCAGATGCAGATCTAATTTATCATAATGAAAATCAAATTGATATAAAGAAGCCTTAAAATGTCATCTTGATAGTTTCTTTTTACATAGCAACATTTTACAAAGAGTTCATATAAAATACGTGAGGGAATTAATAAATTGTGACACAAGTAAACCATGGCACAGCAAATGCAATCTCTAAGAATTTCCCATTAGAAAAAGCAACATTAATATACATTGCTCTTTCTCCCTTCTGACCATTTTTATTTTGACACTGTCAGCATCGTGGGGTAAGGTCTCACGATCGCTTACCAACATGACTTTGCTCTTCCCAGAGGTTAGTTCATCTATTAATGTCTCACACCTGTAACTCAGCAAATCTAACACAGGCACCAATGATACTGCTTCTTATAATTATCACAGCTGTTACACAGGAACATAAGATTATCAAGACTGAAAGGAATAGTACAAATGCCACAAGAGCATGTTAGCAGCTGTACGCAGATCCACTGACCCAAGAGCACCAGGAATCATCTCAAGCAGCTACTCTAGACATTCGCAGATATAGAAAGCCCTTCTGGACTTCATCAAGGTTCAGAAAGGTCCACATTTGTAATCCCATGGAAAAGTTATTGGAATTCTAAGATGTGAATTTCAATGTACCACTTCCAGTGCAACACATGGTGAGAATAAAGACACTAAGACATTTCTGTAGTTATGGGGAACCAAGGGAGTCCTACGTCCAGCTAGAATGATGGCTAATCAGAACAAAGACCTTGACCCGGGGTTGAACTCAGGTTTTATTAATTTGTGAAGAGAGGAGTGGCTTGGAGATGCGTGACTGTGAGAAAGGCGGGACATATGTGAGCCCTGTGAGCTGGTCTACGTAGGAGGCTTGAAATCACATCCGCAATATTCAGAGAGAGATATGCAGGAAGAGTAATCTGATATGACAGACTGGGGTAGAATCTAATGTTTTGGGGTTGGTGCTTCAGTTTGATGTGTAATCCTTGCCCTGAGAAGTCACAGTCTCTTCTCTTGAGGCTCATTCTCAGCCGACAGCGTGGCATCACTCAGCCTAGCTCACACATATTAGCTGGGAGCTATAGGTGGGGCATCACTGACATGTCACCTTGTTTCAAAAACAACACATCAACACCTTGGCTAGACCCATTTGCCTTGCTTAAAGCCAATTGAGGGGATAAGGAAATGTCCAAGCCAGCTCTGAACATATCAATACATGGAGATAGGTTCAAATGCTCTTCTTTCAAGGAGTCCTCCACACACAGAACCTTCAATAGGAAGATCTGAATTTATAGGTGTGGGCTACCTTCAGTCACCACTGAACTGAAATAATTAACATGGTTAGGGACCTTAACACTATTCCTGAGAAACTACCATAGTGCATTACATTTATCAGGACAAGACGTGGATTCTGACCCACAGTTCCAGGAGATCTTGAGCAAATTATTTCAGTTCAGTTTTTAGCTTCCTTTTCTACATTGTGATACTCTGGATGGAAAGGCTCTCTAAAAGGATCAAACATGATAGTATAGATACAGATTCTTTGTAATTAATAAGATTTTGTGTCATTTATTTGCTCCTTTTTTGTGTTTCTAATAGAATTAACACTGCTATAAATAGAATGAAGTGATATGTGTACATATAAAGCAAGATTCCTCTATCCTTTATTCTGTTATTCATTAACACTATTTGTATCATGGTCCTACGTATAATTAAGCAATGACATTAAAGTCCTCCTCTTTTTACCTTTGATATTTCTGATAGTCTGACTGGTTAAACCATTTTTTCCATAAGGGGAGGAGTTTTGGGTATAATTTTTAGGGGGCTATGGTCTCAGAAGTTGCTCCTAACAATCTAACCCAGTTAACTAGATATTCATGAATTTCATGGCATTGAGGCTAGAGAAAAAACATTCTCATAATCTTTTTTCTAGAAAATGATTTTTAGAAAAAAAAAGCGAAGAATGATTGTACAAAACCTAAAAAAGAATTCTTTATTCACAGTTTTTACTTTCTAACTGTCCATGGCCAAAGATTCATGTATAAAGATTTTTATTTGGAGCAAGTTAAAATGATGTCTCAAATATCAAACTGCATGAAGATTCAGTGTCAGAAGAATGAAAAAGGGACAGAGTGACTTTCTGGTCCGTCCATCAGGTGTAACTGTGATTTGAAAAGTGAACCTGAAAGAAGGTTATTTCTCTCTCATTCGTTGCTCTGTGTGGTTTCAGAAGACAGATCCATAGTCCCACTGCCACTTATAACCAGACAGAAATGAGAATCAAGTATCAAAATGAAATGATTACACTGGAAAGCGTGGGATGTCTATGTAGTCATCATGTTTTGCATGTTTTTCCACCTTTTGAAAAGAAAACATCACTCAGGAAATGAAGGTTGGAGTATCAGAATGCAGAAGATCAGAGTAATGGAATATTAAAATAAGCACACAGGAAACAGGTTCTTATTCATTCACTCTGCATATGTTTCAAAGTGAAACAGCACGGCTGCATCAGCATAGGCTGTGTGCAACACCACAGATCACCTCACAAGAACACAAACGAGATACCAGACTGATGGATGCACTTGGGAACACAGCCAGCTTTCTGGAGTCTGATACCATCAAACCACTAATCCTTCTTTTGGAAATACAGTGTCACTCAGGAAACTAATCCTGAGTGCAAAAATAATACCTGCAGGAAATGCTGATACCTGCATTTCTGCTGCATTTTTCACTCTCAAAACAGTTTATATGTCGTGTGGTGTTTTGTTAGGTTTTGTTTTAATTTTCCTCCACTGGTGGACAGAGGAGTTAGTGAAGTTCCCATTTTAGAGCTGTGAAAACTGAGATCCAAGAAAGATTCTTGCTCAAAAGCACAAAGTACAACATCTAAGACTACAGTTTCTGAACTTAAACTTTGTGACCTCTGTTCTCAACATGGCCTCATGACTGACAAGGAATCTAAGAGAGACAGTGAGCATGTTCTTGGATCCATGTCTGAAAATGTCCTTGGCACAGTTGTTTTCAATGTTAAATGCATTTTTGTGTTTGCCAAAGTGGTTTTCAAGTATATGTAGATGGAGTTTTCAAATGTGTCTTACAATCTATCACAATATTGCACTTCTACTTGGTATTGTCTATTGTGAGACACTTGTTTAGGATGCAAGTTCAAAGTGAGAGAAACCAACAAGACAACTAGTTGTTGATTCCACATGTATGATGGGGAAGCAAATTAGAAAGGCAGTAACACAGACTCCAAAGACATGCTTCTGCTTTAAGACTACACCAACTGAAAAATTCTCTGCATAGAAAGAAGAAAATTCTTCTGACTATTAATATATTGCCTTAAGGCTATCTGGAGCTTTTTCCAGTTGCAAATGAACTTAAGCCTAGAAATGGAAGTTAGCCTTATCATAGATAGATAGATAGATCTTCATGAATATAATCATGTGTATGTGTGAATCCATCACAAGTCAGGAGTTTCTATGAGGCCCCAGTTTCTTTGTTGCTCTGAGGTCACAGCAAGCTGCTTCACACATTTCACCATGTTTCAGCTGAAAAACAAATGTGATAGCTAAAACTGAAGTGTCAAATTTCTTGAGTCGGGATGGGGGTGAATGAGCTGTTATTTATACTTAGGTCCTATCCAATTAATATTTTTTTTTAGAAAACTTGCATACAACACAAAATGCTAATATGTCTATCAGAGCTTTTTTGGAAAAAAAAAATCCTCCAGTGGCAATTTTAGAAATGTCAGCTTACTATATGCAATTTTATATTTCACTACAGGCTCACATCTGATCTCAATTATGGCCTCCAAAAAGTGTTCTGTTGTTGTTGTCGTTGTTGTTGTTATTGTAGTTTTATCATGGCTCACCCGGGTTTGTAGGAAAGACTACTTGTTTTGTAAATTCGCCCACGGAATTCCTTAGGACACGGTGTAAGGAGCAGCTGCCACCTCAGCACTCAGCTCCACCGGCAGTGAGCACATCTTGAAAGACAGCTTGACTTCAGTGCAATGAAGCTTCAGTAACCTGGCTCATGGCAAAACAAGAAGAAAATCTTTGTGATGTGAATACAGATGTCCCTTGATGTATTTCAGCATCTGACATCACCTTTTGCCTGGGTACACACAACTTTTCTCAGTGATTTTTAAAATAAAGTTCATCTGAATTTAAAGACCAGCTCCAATCTAGCTGTAATTATCATTCCATTGAAATGACTCCAAGGAAAGCTTGTTTCTTCAGAATTTCTGTTTCGTTCCCACTGTGCAGCATATATAAACTTATGGTAATTAAAAGCTTTTCCCAGTCAAAGGAGACTCACCTTTTAAATAACTTGCTTCTGCCCCTTTCTAAGCAGAAGAAATATTTTGGCAGCCCATCACATTTCAGTTTTGCAAAAGTGAGCATTCCTGAGAAGTCAGTGCAGGTATCCACACAGGGGAAGGTGAGGCCTCCTATCTCACAGAGACACTCTCTAAGCACGCATCTGCACAAACAGCTGTGCCAAGAATGTCGCAGTGTAGACGAGACAGGCACAGCTGGCAGGCCAAACGCTGAAGACCTAAGCCACTAGGCAAATGGTGACAACTGCAGAGTACTCTGAAACTACAGGAAGTAAATATTCTGGGGCCAAGGGAAGTAACTTCAAACAGAAATCAGCTATCTTTCAGTCCAGGGCCACTGTCCAACTCAACAAATCTCAGTGGTCAGTTACCTGGCCAGTTAATTGTTGTGGTGCTCCTAGCTATATTTCAAAGCATGCGTGAATTCCACGGTATACTGCCGATACACACAGCACAAGATTTGTAGGTGCGTTCCCACTGGCTATGGGAGACCCTGGAGTCCTTTATAAACTTCCTCCTAGTTATTTCAGGGAGTTCCCGGAGGTTTCACGACACCGTTTTCTTCCTCCTCTGCACAGACCTGCCATGGTATTATTTTCATCTAAGGCCTTCATTCCCCTCAGATGACCACTGACGGCAGGCTGCTCACATCTGCCCGTGTGCACACCCACCAGGACATGGCCAGGGTGCCACCAGTTCACAGCCGTCCCTTCAGTGGGCACAGTTAGCAGCCCAGATCTCCAGAACGCAAAGTGACACTACTATCAGGGCAATGTTTTGTGTGCAATTAATGAGAATGACTCATCTTTTTAAGTGACATTTATTCTAATTTATTAGACGCAAAGAAATCTTTCAGAAAATCTATTAATATGCCTACTCTACTTTGCAATTATTTTATTTTCTACTGTCTCTTTCCCTTCTTATTGACTCCTCTCTCCCCATTCCATCTACTAGTTGTATCTGCCTACATTTTTCTATATGCTTATAATATCATGTATAATTATATATTATGTACATGAAAGCACAATGCACTTACATATGTAAAGGCATTTTTCATTACTAGTCCTTTTCAAAAAATG